>JAPFFH010000055.1:34500-63751 GCA_029030765.1 Salix suchowensis
GCCTTGGATTTTCGGACAAATTGATCCTTATTCGACGAGCCCCATTTAAATGAGTATTAGCCTTATATTTCTAACCTTGTTCATATCCAATCCCTTTTAGTTGGTATTAGACTTCAAATTTATGGGTAATAAACTTTTCCCCCAAAAATGATTGAACTTGGTTTTTAGAGGGGGTGTTAGCCTTGGATTTTATTAAATGAGTATTAGCCTTATATTTCTAACCTTGTTCATATCCAATCCCTTTTAGTTGGTATTAGACTTCAAATTTATGGGTAATAGACTTTTTCCCCCCCAAGATGATAGAACTTGGTTTTTGGAAGGAGTGTTAGCCTTGGATTTTCGGACAAATTGATCCTTAGTCGACGAGCCCTATTTTAAATGAGTATTAGCCTTATATTTCTAACCTTGTTCATATCCAATCCCTTTTAGTTGGTATTAGACTTCAAATTTATGGGTAATAGACGTTTTCCCCCAAAAATGATTGAACTTGGTTTTTGGAGGGGGTGTTAGGCTTGGATTTTCGGACAAATTGGTCCTGACTCAACGAGCCCCATTTTAAATGAGTATTAGACTTAGATTTCTAACCTTGTTCATATCCAATCCCTTTTAGTTGGTATTAGTCTTCAAATTTATGGGTAATAGACTTTTCCCCGCAAAATGATAGAACTTGGTTTTTGGAGGGGGTGTTAGCCTTGGATTTTCGGACAAATTGGTCCTGACGTCACGAGCCCCATTTTAAATGAGTATTAGTCTTAGATTTCTAACCTTGTTCATATCCAATCCCTTTTTGTTGGTATTAGACTTCAAATTTATGGGTAATAGACTTTTCCCCCCAAAATGATAGAACTTGGTTTTTGGAGGGGGTGTTAGCCTTGGATTTTCGGACAAATTGATCCTTATTCGACGAGCCCCATTTAAATGAGTATTAGCCTCATATTTATAACCTTTTTAATATCCAATCCCTTTTAGTTGGTATTAGACTTCAAATTTATGGGTAATAGACTTTTCCCCCAAAAATCATTGAACTTGGTTTTTGGAGGGGGGTGTTAGGCTTGGATTTTTCGGACAAATTGGTCCTTATTCGACGAGCCCCATTTAAATGAGTATTAGCCTTAGATTTCTAACCTTGTTCATATCCAATACCTTTTAGTTGGTATTAGACTTCAAATTTATGGGTAATAGACTTTTCCCCCAAAAATAATTGAACTTGGTTTTTGGAGGGGGTGTTGGCCTTGGATTTTCGGACAAATTGGTCCTCACTCGACGAGCCCTATTTTAAATGAGTATTAGCCTTATATTTCTAACCTTTTTCATATCCAATCCCTTTTAGTTGGTATTAGACTTCAAATTTATGGGTAATAGACTTTTCCCCCCAAAATGATAGAACTTGGTTTTTGGAGGGGGTGTTAGCCTTGGATTCTCGGACAAATTGGTCCTCACTCGACGAGCCCCTATTTTAAATGAGTATTAGCCTTATATTTCTAACCTTTTTCATATCCAATCCCTTTTAGTTGGTATTAGACTTCAAATTTATGGGTAATAGACTTTTCCCCCCAAAATGATCGAACTTGGTTTTTGGAGGGGGTGTTAGCCTTGGATTTTCGGACAAATTGGTCCCTGACTCGAGGAGCCCCATTTTAAATTAGTATTAGCCTTATATTTCTAACCTTGTTCATATCGAAGCCCTTTTAGTTGGTATTAGACTTCAAATTTATGGGTAATAGACTTTTCCACCCAAAATGATAGAACTTGGTTTTTGGAAGGAGTGTTAGCCTTCGATTTTTCGGACAAATTGATCCTTATTCGACGAGCCCCATTTAAATGAGTATTAGCCTCATATTTATAACCTTTTTAATATCCAATACCCTTTTAGTTGGTATTAGACTTCAAATTTATGGGTAATAGACTTTTTCCCCCAAAAATCATTGAACTTGGTTTTTGGAGGGGGTGTTAGGCTTGGATTTTTCGGACAAATTGGTCCTTATTCGACGAGCCCCATTTAAATGAGTATTAGCCTTAGATTTCTAACCTTGTTCATATCCAATCCCTTTTAGTTGGTATTAGACTTCAAATTTATGGGTAATAGACTTTTCCCCCCAAAAAATGATTGAACTTGGTTTTTGGAGGGGTGTTCGCCTTGGATTTTCGGACAAATTGATCCTCACTCGACGAGCCCTATTTTAAATGAGTATTAGCCTTATATTTCTAACCTTGTTCATATCCAAGCCCTTTTAGTTGGTATTAGACTTCAAATTTATGGGTAATAGACTTTTCCACCCAAAATGATAGAACTTGGTTTTTGGAGGGGTTTTAGCCTTGGATTTTTCGGACAAATTGATCCTTATTCGACGAGCCCCATTTAAATGAGTATTAGCCTTAGATTTCTTACCTTTTTCATATTCAATACCCTTTTAGTTGGTATTAGACTTCAAATTTATGGGTAAATAGACTTTTCCCCCAAAAATGATTGAACTTGGTTTTTGGAGGGGGTGTTAGCCTTGCATTTTTCGGACAAATTGATCCTTATTCGACGAGCCCCATTTAAATGAGTATTAGCCTTAGATTTCTAACCTTGTTCATATCCAATACCTTTTAGTTGGTATTAGACTTCAAATTTATGGGTAATAGACTTTTCCCCCAAAAATAATTGAACTTGGTTTTTGGAGGGGGTGTTGGCCTTGGATTTTTCGGACAAATTGGTCCTCACTCGACGAGCCCCTATTTTAAATGAGTATTAGCCTTATATTTCTAACCTTTTTCATATCCAATCCCTTTTAGTTGGTATTAGACTTCAAATTTATGGGTAATAGACTTTTCCCCCCAAAATGATAGAACTTGGTTTTTGGAGGGGGTGTTCGCCTTGGATTCTCGGACAAATTGGTCCTCACTCGACGAGCCCTATTTTAAATGAGTATTAGCCTTATATTTCTAACCTTTTTCATATCCAATCTCTTTTAGTTGGTATTAGACTTCAAATTTATGGGTAATAGACTTTTCCCCCCAAAATGATAGAACTTGGTTTTTGGAGGGGGTGTTAGCCTTGGATTTCGGACAAATTGGTCCTGACTCGAGGAGCCCCATTTTAAATTAGTATTAGCCTTATATTTCTAACCTTGTTCATATCGAAGCCCTTTTAGTTGGTATTAGACTTCAAATTTATGGGTAATAGACTTTTCCACCCACAATGATAGAACTTGGTTTTTGGAAGGAGTGTTAGCCTTGGATTTTCGGACAAATTGATCCTTATTCGACGAGCCCCATTTAAATGAGTATTAGCCTTAGATTTCTAACCTTGTTCATATCCAATACCTTTTAGTTGGTATTAGACTTCAAATTTATGGGTAATAGACTTTTCCCCCAAAAATAATTGAACTTGGTTTTTGGAGGGGGTGTTCGCCTTGGATTTTCGGACAAATTGGTCCTTACTCGACGAGCCCTATTTTAAATGAGTATTAGCCTTATATTTCTAACCTTTTTCATATCCAATCCCTTTTAGTTGGTATTAGACTTCAAATTTATGGGTAATAGACTTTTCCCCCCAAAATGATAGAACTTGGTTTTTGGAGGGGGTGTTCGCCTTGGATTCTCGGACAAATTGGTCCTCACTCGACGAGCCCTATTTTAAATGAGTATTAGCCTTATATTTCTAACCTTTTTCATATCCAATCCCTTTTAGTTTGTATTAGACTTCAAATTTATGGGTAATAGACTTTTCCCCCCAAAATGATAGAATTTGGATTTTGGAGGGGGTGTTAGCCTTGGATTTTCGGACAAATTGATCCTTATTCGACGAGCCCCATTTAAATGAGTATTAGCCTTATATTTCTAACCTTGTTCATATCCAATCCCTTTTAGTTGGTATTAGACTTCAAATTTATGGGTAATAAACTTTTCCCCCAAAAATGATTGAACTTGGTTTTTAGAGGGGGTGTTAGCCTTGGATTTTATTAAATGAGTATTAGCCTTATATTTCTAACCTTGTTCATATCCAATCCCTTTTAGTTGGTATTAGACTTCAAATTTATGGGTAATAGATTTTTCCCCCCAAGATGATAGAACTTGGTTTTTGGAAGGAGTGTTAGCCTTGGATTTTCGGACAAATTGATCCTTAGTCGACGAGCCCTATTTTAAATGAATATTAGCCTTATATTTCTAACCTTGTTCATATCCAATCCCTTTTAGTTGGTATTAGACTTCAAATTTATGGGTAATAGACGTTTCCCCCAAAAATGATTGAACTTGGTTTTTGGAGGGGGTGTTAGGCTTGGATTTTCGGACAAATTGGTCCTGACTCAACGAGCCCCATTTTAAATGAGTATTAGACTTAGATTTCTAACCTTGTTCATATCCAATCCCTTTTAGTTGGTATTAGTCTTCAAATTTATGGGTAATAGACTTTTCCCATAAAATGATAGAACTTGGTTTTTGGAGGGGTGTTAGCCTTGGATTTTCGGACAAATTGGTCCTGACGTCACGAGCCCCAATTTTAAATGAGTATTAGTCTTAGATTTCTAACCTTGTTCATATCCAATCCCTTTTTGTTGGTATTAGACTTCAAATTTATGGGTAATAGACTTTTCCCCCCCATAATGATAGAACTTGGTTTTTGGAGGGGGTGTTAGCCTTGGATTTTCGGACAAATTGATCCTTATTCGACGAGCCCCATTTAAATGAGTATTAGCCTCATATTTATAACCTTTTTAATATCCAATCCCTTTTAGTTGGTATTAGACTTCAAATTTATGGGTAATAGACTTTTCCCCCAAAAATCATTGAACTTGGTTTTTGGAGGGGGTGTTAGGCTTGGATTTTCGGACAAATTGGTCCTTATTCGACGAGCCCCATTTAAATGAGTATTAGCCTTAGATTTCTAACCTTGTTCATATCCAATCCCTTTTAGTTGGTATTAGACTTCAAATTTATGGGTAATAGACTTTTCCCCCAAAAATGATTGAACTTGGTTTTTGGAGGGGGTGTTCGCCTTGGATTTTCGGACAAATTGATCCTCACTCGACGAGCCCTATTTTAAATGAGTATTATCCTTATATTTCTAACCTTGTTCATATCCAATCCCTTTTAGTTGGTATTAGACTTCAAATTTATGGGTAATAGACTTTTCCCCCCAAAATGATAGAACTTGGTTTTTGGAGGGGGTGTTAGCCTTGGATTTTCGGACAAATTGATCCTTATTCGACGAGCCCCATTTAAATGAGTATTAGCCTTATATTTCTAACCTTATTCATATCCAATCCCTTTTAGTTGGTATTAGACTTCAAATTTATGGGTAATAGACTTTTCCCCCAAAAATCATTGAACTTGGTTTTTGGAGGGGGTGTTAGGCTTGGATTTTCGGACAAATTGGTCCTTATTCGACGAGCCCCATTTAAATGAGTATTAGCCTTAGATTTCTAACCTTGTTCATATCCAAAACCTTTTAGTTGGTATTAGACTTCAAATTTATGGGTAATAGACATTTTTCCCCCAAAATGATAGAACTTGGTTTTTGGAGGGGGTGTTAGCCTTGGATTTTCAGACAAATTGGTCCTCACTCGACGAGCCCGATTTTAAATGAGTATTAGCCTTATATTTCTAACCTTGTTCATATCCAATCCCTTTTAGTTTGTATTAGACTTCAAATTTATGGGTAATAGACATTTTCCCCCAAAATGATAGAACTTGGTTTTTGGAGGGGGTGTTAGCCTTGGATTTTCAGACAAATTGATCCTTTTTCGACGAGTCCTATTTAAATGAGTATTAGCCTTATATTTCTAACCTTGTTCATATCCAATCCCTTTTAGTTGGTATTAGACTTCAAATTTATGGGTAATAGACGTTTCCCCCCAAAATGATAGAACTTGGTTTTTGGAGGGGGTGTTAGCCTTGGATTTTCGGACAAAATGGTCCTGACTCGACGAGCCCAAATTTTAAATGAGTATTAGCCTTATATTTCTAACCTTGTTCATATCCAATCCCTTTTTGTTGGTATTAGACTTCAAATTTATGGGTAATAGACTTTTCCCCCCAAAATGATAGAACTTGGTTTTTGGAGGGGGTGTTAGCCTTGGATTTTCGGTCAAATTGGTCCTCACTCGACGAGCCCTATTTTAAATGAGTATTAGCCTTATATTTCTAACCTTGTTCATATCCAATCCCTTTTAGTTGGTATTAGACTTCAATTTTATGGGTAATAGACTTTTCCCCCCAAAATGATAGAACTTGGTTTTTGGAGGGGGTGTTAGCCTTGGATTTCGGACAAATTGGTCCTGACTCGAGGAGCCCCATTTTAAATTAGTATTAGCCTTAGATTTATAACCTTGTTCATATCCAATCCCTTTTTGTTGGTATTAGACTTCAAATTTATGGGTAATAGACTTTTCCCCCGAAAATAATTGAACTTGGTTTTTGGAGGGGGTGTTAGGCTTGGATTTTCGGACAAATTGATCCTCACTCGACAAGCCCCATTTTAAATGAGTATTAGACTTAGATTTCTAACCTTGTTCATATACAATCCCTTTTAGTTGGTATTAGACTTTAATTTATGGGTAATAGACTTTTCCCCCAAAAATGATTGAACTTGGTTTTTGGAGGGGGTGTTAGCCTTGGATTTTTGGACAAATTAGTCCTCAATCGACGAGCCCTATTTTAAATGAGTATTAGCCTTATATTTCTAACCTTGTTCATATCCAATCCCTTTTACTTGGTATTAGACTTCAAATTTATGGGTAATAGACTTTTCCCCCCAAAATGATAGAACTTGGTTTTTGGAGGGGGTGTTAGCCTTGGATTTTCGGACAAATTGGTCCTGACTTCACGAGCCCCATTTTAAATGAGTATTAGCCTTAGATTTCTAACCTAGTTCATATCCAATACCTTTTAGATGGTATTAAACTTCAAATTTATGGGTAATAGACTTTTTCCCCCAAAATGATAGAACTTGGTTTTTTTGGGGGGGGTTAGCCTTGGATTTTCGGACAAATTGATCCTGACTTCACGAGCCCCATTTTAAATGAGTATTAGCCTTATATTTCTAACCTTGTTCATATCCAAGCCCTTTTAGTTGGTATTAGACTTCAAATTTATGGGTAATAGACTATTCCCCAAAAAATGATAGAACTTGGTTTTTGGAGGGGGTGTTAGCCTTGGATTTTCGGACAAATTGGTCCTGACTCGACGAGCCCCATTTTAAATGAGTATTAGCCTTAGATTTCTAACCTTGTTCATATCCAATCCCTTTTTGTTGGTATTAGACTTCAAATTTATGGGTAATAGACTTTTCCCCCCAAAATGATAGAACTTGGTTTTTGGAGGGGGTGTTAGCCTTGGATTTTCGGACAAATTGGTCCTGACTTGAGGAGCCCCATTTTAAATTAGTATTAGCCTTATATTTCTAACCTTGTTCATATCCAAGCCCTTTTAGTTGGTATTAGACTTCAAATTTATGGGTAATAGACTTTTCCACCCAAAATGATAGAACTTGGTTTTTGGAGGGGGTGTTAGCCTTGGATTTTCGGACAAATTGATCCTTATTCGACGAGCCCTAGTTAAATGAGTATTAGCCTTAGATTTCTAACCTTGTTCATATCCAATACCTTTTAGTTGGTATTAGACTTCAAATTTATGGGTAATAGACTTTTCCCCCAAAAATAATTGAACTTGGTTTTTGGAGGGGGTGTTCGCCTTGGATTTTCGGACAAATTGGTCCTCACTCGACGAGCCCTATTTTAAATGAGTATTAGCCTTATATTTCTAACCTTTTTCATATCCAATCCCTTTTAGTTGGTATTAGACTTCAAATTTATGGGTAATAGACTTTTCCCCCCAAAATGATAGAACTTGGTTTTTGGAGGGGGTGTTCGCCTTGGATTCTCGGACAAATTGGTCCTCACTCGACGAGCCCTATTTTAAATGAGTATTAGCCTTATATTTCTAACCTTTTTCATATCCAATCCCTTTTAGTTGGTATTAGACTTCAAATTTATGGGTAATAGACTTTTCGCCCAAAAATCATTGAACTTGGTTTTTGGAGGGGGTGTTAGGCTTGGATTTTCGGACAAATTGGTCCTTATTCGACGAGCCCCATTTAAATGAGTATTAGCCTTAGATTTCTAACCTTGTTCATATCCAATCCCTTTTAGTTGGTATTAGACTTCAAATTTATGGGTAATAAACTTTTCCCCCAAAAATGATTGAACTTGGTTTTTAGAGGGGGTGTTAGCCTTGGATTTTATTAAATGAGTATTAGCCTTATATTTCTAACCTTGTTCATATCCAATCCCTTTTAGTTGGTATTAGACTTCAAATTTATGGGTAATAGATTTTTCCCCCCAAGATGATAGAACTTGGTTTTTGGAAGGAGTGTTAGCCTTGGATTTTCGGACAAATTGATCCTTAGTCGACGAGCCCTATTTTAAATGAGTATTAGCCTTATATTTCTAACCTTGTTCATATCCAATCCCTTTTAGTTGGTATTAGACTTCAAATTTATGGGTAATAGACGTTTCCCCCAAAAATGATTGAACTTGGTTTTTGGAGGGGGTGTTAGCCTTGGATTTTCGGACAAATTGGTCCTGACGTCACGAGCCCCATTTTAAATGAGTATTAGTCTTAGATTTCTAACCTTGTTCATATCCAATCCCTTTTTGTTGGTATTAGACTTCAAATTTATGGGTAATAGACTTTTCCCCCCAAAATGATAGAACTTGGTTTTTGGAGGGGGTGTTAGCCTTGGATTTTCGGACAAATTGATCCTTATTCGACGAGCCCCATTTAAATGAGTATTAGCCTCATATTTATAACCTTTTTAATATCCAATCCCTTTTAGTTGGTATTAGACTTCAAATTTATGGGTAATAGACTTTTCCCCAAAAAATCATTGAACTTGGTTTTTGGAGGGGGTGTTAGGCTTGGATTTTCGGACAAATTGGTCCTTATTCGACGAGCCCCATTTAAATGAGTATTAGCCTTAGATTTCTAACCTTGTTCATATCCAATACCTTTTAGTTGGTATTAGACTTCAAATTTATGGGTAATAGACTTTTCCCCCAAAAATAATTGAACTTGGTTTTTGGAGGGGGTGTTGGCCTTGGATTTTCGGACAAATTGGTCCTCACTCGACGAGCCCTATTTTAAATGAGTATTAGCCTTATATTTCTAACCTTTTTCATATCCAATCCCTTTTAGTTGGTATTAGACTTCAAATTTATGGGTAATAGACTTTTCCCCCCAAAATGATAGAACTTGGTTTTTGGAGGGGGTGTTCGCCTTGGATTCTCGGACAAATTGGTCCTCACTCGACGAGCCCTATTTTAAATGAGTATTAGCCTTATATTTCTAACCTTTTTCATATCCAATCCCTTTTAGTTGGTATTAGACTTCAAATTTATGGGTAATAGACTTTTCCCCCCAAAATGATCGAACTTGGTTTTTGGAGGGGGTGTTAGCCTTGGATTTCGGACAAATTGGTCCTGACTCGAGGAGCCCCATTTTAAATTAGTATTAGCCTTATATTTCTAACCTTGTTCATATCGAAGCCCTTTTAGTTGGTATTAGACTTCAAATTTATGGGTAATAGACTTTTCCACCCAAAATGATAGAACTTGGTTTTTGGAAGGAGTGTTAGCCTTCGATTTTCGGACAAATTGATCCTTATTCGACGAGCCCCATTTAAATGAGTATTAGCCTCATATTTATAACCTTTTTAATATCCAATACCTTTTAGTTGGTATTAGACTTCAAATTTATGGGTAATAGACTTTTCCCCCAAAAATCATTGAACTTGGTTTTTGGAGGGGGTGTTAGGCTTGGATTTTCGGACAAATTGGTCCTTATTCGACGAGCCCCATTTAAATGAGTATTAGCCTTAGATTTCTAACCTTGTTCATATCCAATCCCTTTTAGTTGGTATTAGACTTCAAATTTATGGGTAATAGACTTTTCCCCCAAAAATGATTGAACTTGGTTTTTGGAGGGGGTGTTCGCCTTGGATTTTCGGACAAATTGATCCTCACTCGACGAGCCCTATTTTAAATGAGTATTAGCCTTATATTTCTAACCTTGTTCATATCCAAGCCCTTTTAGTTGGTATTAGACTTCAAATTTATGGGTAATAGACTTTTCCACCCAAAATGATAGAACTTGGTTTTTGGAGGGGGTTTTAGCCTTGGATTTTCGGACAAATTGATCCTTATTCGACGAGCCCCATTTAAATGAGTATTAGCCTTAGATTTCTTACCTTTTTCATATTCAATACCTTTTAGTTGGTATTAGACTTCAAATTTATGGGTAAAAGACTTTTCCCCCAAAAATGATTGAACTTGGTTTTTGGAGGGGGTGTTAGCCTTGCATTTTCGGACAAATTGATCCTTATTCGACGAGCCCCATTTAAATGAGTATTAGCCTTAGATTTCTAACCTTCTTCATATCCAATACCTTTTAGTTGGTATTAGACTTCAAATTTATGGGTAATAGACTTTTCCCCCAAAAATAATTGAACTTGGTTTTTGGAGGGGGTGTTGGCCTTGGATTTTCGGACAAATTGGTCCTCACTCGACGAGCCCTATTTTAAATGAGTATTAGCCTTATATTTCTAACCTTTTTCATATCCAATCCCTTTTAGTTGGTATTAGACTTCAAATTTATGGGTAATAGACTTTTCCCCCCAAAATGATAGAACTTGGTTTTTGGAGGGGGTGTTCGCCTTGGATTCTCGGACAAATTGGTCCTCACTCGACGAGCCCTATTTTAAATGAGTATTAGCCTTATATTTCTAACCTTTTTCATATCCAATCTCTTTTAGTTGGTATTAGACTTCAAATTTATGGGTAATAGACTTTTCCCCCCAAAATGATAGAACTTGGTTTTTGGAGGGGGTGTTAGCCTTGGATTTCGGACAAATTGGTCCTGACTCGAGGAGCCCCATTTTAAATTAGTATTAGCCTTATATTTCTAACCTTGTTCATATCGAAGCCCTTTTAGTTGGTATTAGACTTCAAATTTATGGGTAATAGACTTTTCCACCCACAATGATAGAACTTGGTTTTTGGAAGGAGTGTTAGCCTTGGATTTTCGGACAAATTGATCCTTATTCGACGAGCCCCATTTAAATGAGTATTAGCCTTAGATTTCTAACCTTGTTCATATCCAATACCTTTTAGTTGGTATTAGACTTCAAATTTATGGGTAATAGACTTTTCCCCCCAAAAATAATTGAACTTGGTTTTTGGAGGGGGTGTTCGCCTTGGATTTTCGGACAAATTGGTCCTTACTCGACGAGCCCTATTTTAAATGAGTATTAGCCTTATATTTCTAACCTTTTTCATATCCAATCCCTTTTAGTTGGTATTAGACTTCAAATTTATGGGTAATAGACTTTTCCCCCCAAAATGATAGAACTTGGTTTTTGGAGGGGGTGTTCGCCTTGGATTCTCGGACAAATTGGTCCTCACTCGACGAGCCCTATTTTAAATGAGTATTAGCCTTATATTTCTAACCTTTTTCATATCCAATCCCTTTTAGTTTGTATTAGACTTCAAATTTATGGGTAATAGACTTTTCCCCCCAAAATGATAGAATTTGGATTTTGGAGGGGGTGTTAGCCTTGGATTTTCGGACAAATTGATCCTTATTCGACGAGCCCCATTTAAATGAGTATTAGCCTTATATTTCTAACCTTGTTCATATCCAATCCCTTTTAGTTGGTATTAGACTTCAAATTTATGGGTAATAGATTTTTCCCCCCAAGATGATAGAACTTGGTTTTTGGAAGGAGTGTTAGCCTTGGATTTTCGGACAAATTGATCCTTAGTCGACGAGCCCTATTTTAAATGAATATTAGCCTTATATTTCTAACCTTGTTCATATCCAATCCCTTTTAGTTGGTATTAGACTTCAAATTTATGGGTAATAGACGTTTCCCCCAAAAATGATTGAACTTGGTTTTTGGAGGGGGTGTTAGGCTTGGATTTTCGGACAAATTGGTCCTGACTCAACGAGCCCCATTTTAAATGAGTATTAGACTTAGATTTCTAACCTTGTTCATATCCAATCCCTTTTAGTTGGTATTAGTCTTCAAATTTATGGGTAATAGACTTTTCCCCGCAAAATGATAGAACTTGGTTTTTGGAGGGGGTGTTAGCCTTGGATTTTCGGACAAATTGGTCCTGACGTCACGAGCCCAATTTTAAATGAGTATTAGTCTTAGATTTCTAACCTTGTTCATATCCAATCCCTTTTTGTTGGTATTAGACTTCAAATTTATGGGTAATAGACTTTTCCCCCCAAAATGATAGAACTTGGTTTTTGGAGGGGGTGTTAGCCTTGGATTTTCGGACAAATTGATCCTTATTCGACGAGCCCCATTTAAATGAGTATTAGCCTCATATTTATAACCTTTTTAATATCCAATCCCTTTTAGTTGGTATTAGACTTCAAATTTATGGGTAATAGACTTTTCCCCCAAAAATCATTGAACTTGGTTTTTGGAGGGGGTGTTAGGCTTGGATTTTCGGACAAATTGGTCCTTATTCGACGAGCCCCATTTAAATGAGTATTAGCCTTAGATTTCTAACCTTGTTCATATCCAATCCCTTTTAGTTGGTATTAGACTTCAAATTTATGGGTAATAGACTTTTCCCCCAAAAATGATTGAACTTGGTTTTTGGAGGGGTGTTCGCCTTGGATTTTCGGACAAATTGATCCTCACTCGACGAGCCCTATTTTTAAATGAGTATTATCCTTATATTTCTAACCTTGTTCATATCCAATCCCTTTTAGTTGGTATTAGACTTCAAATTTATGGGTAATAGACTTTTCCCCCCAAAATGATAGAACTTGGTTTTTGGAGGGGGTGTTAGCCTTGGATTTTCGGACAAATTGATCCTTATTCGACGAGCCCCATTTAAATGAGTATTAGCCTTATATTTCTAACCTTATTCATATCCAATCCCTTTTAGTTGGTATTAGACTTCAAATTTATGGGTAATAGACTTTTCCCCCAAAAATCATTGAACTTGGTTTTTGGAGGGGGTGTTAGGCTTGGATTTTCGGACAAATTGGTCCTTATTCGACGAGCCCCATTTAAATGAGTATTAGCCTTAGATTTCTAACCTTGTTCATATCCAAAACCTTTTAGTTGGTATTAGACTTCAAATTTATGGGTAATAGACATTTTTCCCCCAAAATGATAGAACTTGGTTTTTGGAGGGGGTGTTAGCCTTGGATTTTCGGGACAAATTGGTCCTCACTCGACGAGCCCGATTTTTAAATGAGTATTAGCCTTATATTTCTAACCTTGTTCATATCCAATCCCTTTTAGTTTGTATTAGACTTCAAATTTATGGGTAATAGACATTTTTCCCCCAAAATGATAGAACTTGGTTTTTGGAGGGGGTGTTAGCCTTGGATTTTCAGACAAATTGATCCTTTTTCGACGAGTCCTATTTAAATGAGTATTAGCCTTATATTTCTAACCTTGTTCATATCCAATCCCTTTTAGTTGGTATTAGACTTCAAATTTATGGGTAATAGACGTTTTCCCCCAAAATGATAGAACTTGGTTTTTGGAGGGGGTGTTAGCCTTGGATTTTCGGACAAAATGGTCCTGACTCGACGAGCCCAAATTTTAAATGAGTATTAGCCTTATATTTCTAACCTTGTTCATATCCAATCCCTTTTTGTTGGTATTAGACTTCAAATTTATGGGTAATAGACTTTTCCCCCCAAAATGATAGAACTTGGTTTTTGGAGGGGGTGTTAGCCTTGGATTTCGGGTCAAATTGGTCCTCACTCGACGAGCCCTATTTTAAATGAGTATTAGCCTTATATTTCTAACCTTGTTCATATCCAATCCCTTTTAGTTGGTATTAGACTTCAAATTTATGGGTAATAGACATTTTTCCCCCAAAATGATAGAACTTGGTTTTTGGAGGGGGTGTTAGCCTTGGATTTTCAGACAAATTGGTCCTCACTCGACGAGCCCGATTTTAAATGAGTATTAGCCTTATATTTCTAACCTTGTTCATATCCAATCCCTTTTAGTTTGTATTAGACTTCAAATTTATGGGTAATAGACATTTTCCCCCAAAATGATAGAACTTGGTTTTTGGAGGGGGTGTTAGCCTTGGATTTTTGGACAAATTAGTCCTCAATCGACGAGCCCTATTTTAAATGAGTATTAGCCTTATATTTCTAACCTTGTTCATATCCAATCCCTTTTACTTGGTATTAGACTTCAAATTTATGGGTAATAGACTTTTCCCCCCCAAAATGATAGAACTTGGTTTTTGGAGGGGTGTTAGCCTTGGATTTTCGGACAAATTGGTCCCTGACTTCACGAGCCCCATTTTAAATGAGTATTAGCCTTAGATTTCTAACCTAGTTCATATCCAATACCTTTTAGATGGTATTAAACTTCAAATTTATGGGTAATAGACTTTTTTCCCCCAAAATGATAGAACTTGGTTTTTTTGGGGGGTTAGCCTTGGATTTTCGGACAAATTGATCCCGACTTCACGAGCCCCATTTTAAATGAGTATTAGCCTTATATTTCTAACCTTGTTCATATCCAAGCCCTTTTAGTTGGTATTAGACTTCAAATTTATGGGTAATAGACTATTCCCCAAAAAAATGATAGAACTTGGTTTTTGGAGGGGGTGTTAGCCTTGGATTTTCGGACAAATTGGTCCTGACTCGACGAGCCCCATTTTAAATGAGTATTAGCCTTAGATTTCTAACCTTGTTCATATCCAATCCCTTTTTGTTGGTATTAGACTTCAAATTTATGGGTAATAGACTTTTCCCCCCCAAAATGATAGAACTTGGTTTTTGGAGGGGGGTGTTAGCCTTGGATTTTCGGACAAATTGGTCCTGACTTGAGGAGCCCCATTTTAAATTAGTATTAGCCTTATATTTCTAACCTTGTTCATATCCAAGCCCTTTTAGTTGGTATTAGACTTCAAATTTATGGGTAATAGACTTTTCCACCCAAAATGATAGAACTTGGTTTTTGGAGGGGGTGTTAGCCTTGGATTTTTCGGACAAATTGATCCTTATTCGACGAGCCTTAGTTAAATGAGTATTAGCCTTAGATTTCTAACCTTGTTCATATCCAATACCTTTTAGTTGGTATTAGACTTCAAATTTATGGGTAATAGACTTTTCCCCCAAAAATAATTGAACTTGGTTTTTGGAGGGGGTGTTCGCCTTGGATTTTCGGACAAATTGGTCCTCACTCGACGAGCCCTATTTTAAATGAGTATTAGCCTTATATTTCTAACCTTTTTCATATCCAATCCCTTTTAGTTGGTATTAGACTTCAAATTTATGGGTAATAGACTTTTTCCCCCCAAAATGATAGAACTTGGTTTTTGGAGGGGGGTGTTCGCCTTGGATTCTCGGACAAATTGGTCCTCACTCGACGAGCCCCTATTTTAAATGAGTATTAGCCTTATATTTCTAACCTTTTTCATATCCAATCCCTTTTAGTTGGTATTAGACTTCAAATTTATGGGTAATAGACTTTTCCCCCCAAAATGATAGAACTTGGTTTTTGGAGGGGGTGTTAGCCTTGGATTTTCGGACAAATTGATCCTTATTCGATGAGCCCCATTTAAATGAGTATTAGAAATATATTTCTAACCTTGTTCATATCCAATCCCTTTTAGTTGGTATTAGACTTCAAATTTATGGGTAATAAACTTTTCCCCCAAAAATGATTGAACTTGGTTTTTAGAGGGGGTGTTAGCCTTGGATTTTATTAAATGAGTATTAGCCTTATATTTCTAACCTTGTTCATATCCAATCCCTTTTAGTTGGTATTAGACTTCAAATTTATGGGTAATAGACTTTTCCCCCAAGATGATAGAACTTGGTTTTTGGAAGGAGTGTTAGCCTTGGGATTTTCGGACAAATTGATCCTTAGTCGACGAGCCCTATTTTAAATGAGTATTAGCCTTATATTTCTAACCTTGTTCATATCCAATCCCTTTTAGTTGGTATTAGACTTCAAATTTATGGGTAATAGACGTTTTCCCCCAAAAAATGATTGAACTTGGTTTTTGGAGGGGGTGTTAGGCTTGGATTTCCGGACAAATTGGTCCTGACTCAACGAGCCCCATTTTAAATGAGTATTAGACTTAGATTTCTAACCTTGTTCATATCCAATCCCTTTTAGTTGGTATTAGTCTTCAAATTTATGGGTAATAGACTTTTCCCGGCAAAATGATAGAACTTGGTTTTTGGAGGGGGTGTTAGCCTTGGATTTTCGGACAAATTGGTCCTGACGTCACGAGCCCCATTTTAAATGAGTATTAGACTTAGATTTCTAACCTTGTTCATATCCAATCCCTTTTAGTTGGTATTAGTCTTCAAATTTATGGGTAATAGACTTTTCCCGGTAAAATGATAGAACTTGGTTTTTGGAGGGGGTGTTAGCCTTGGATTTTCGGACAAATTGGTCCCGACGTCACGAGCCCCATTTTAAATGAGTATTAGTCTTAGATTTCTAACCTTGTTCATATCCAATCCCTTTTTGTTGGTATTAGACTTCAAATTTATGGGTAATAGACTTTTCCCCCCAAAATGATAGAACTTGGTTTTTGGAGGGGGTGTTAGCCTTGGATTTTCAGACAAATTGATCCTTATTCGACGAGTCCCATTTAAATGAGTATTAGCCTTATATTTCTAACCTTGTTCATATCCAATCCCTTTTAGTTGGTATTAGACTTCAAATTTATGGGTAATAGACGTTTCTCCCAAAAATGATTGAACTTGGTTTTTGGAGGGGGTGTTAGCCTTGGATTTTCGGACAAATTGGTCCTGACTCGACGAGCCCTATTTTAAATGACTATTAGCCTTATATTTCTATCCTTGTTCATATCCGATCCCTTTTAGTTGGTATTAGACTTCAAATGTATGGGTAATAGACTTTTCCCCCCAAAATGATAGAACTTGGTTTTTGGAGGGGGTGTTAGCCTTGGATTTTCGGAAAAATTGATCTTTATTCGACGAGCCCCATTTAAATGAGTATTAGCCTCATATTTATAACCTTTTTCATATCCAATCCCTTTTAGTTGGTATTAGACTTCAAATTTATGGGTAATAGACTTTTCCCCCAAAAATCATTGAACTTGGTTTTTGGAGGGGGTGTTAGGCTTGGATTTTCGGACAAATTGGTCCTTATTCGACGAGCCCCATTTAAATGAGTATTAGCCTTAGATTTCTAACCTTGTTCATATCCAATACCTTTTATTTGGTATTAGACTTCAAATTTATGGGTAATAGACTTTTCCCCCAAAAATGATTGAACTTGGTTTTTGGAGGGGGTGTTGGCCTTGGATTTTCGGACAAATTGGTCCTCACTCGACGAGCCCTATTTTAAATGAGTATTAGCCTTATATTTATAACCTTTTTCATATCCAATCCCTTTTAGTTGGTATTAGACTTCAAATTTATGGGTAATAGACTTTTCCACCCAAAATGATAGAACTTGGTTTTTGGAGGGGGTGTTAGCCTTGGATTTTCGGACAAATTGATCCTTATTCGACGAGCCCCATTTAAATGAGTATTAGCCTTATATTTCTAACATTTTTCATATCCAATCCCTTTTAGTTGGTATTAGACTTCAAATTTATGGGTAATAGACTTTTCCCCCAAAAATGATTGAACTTGGTTTTTGGAGGGGGTGTTAGCCTTGGATTTTCGGACAAATTGGTCCTCACTCGACGAGCCCTATTTTTAAATGAGTATTAGCCTTATATTTCTAACCTTGTTCATATCCAATCCCTTTTAGTTTGTATTAGACTTCAAATTTATGGGTAATAGACTTTTCCGCCCAAAATCATAGAACTTGGTTTTTGGAAGGGGTGTTAGCCTTGGATTTTCGGACAAATTGATCCTTAGTCGACGAGCCCTATTTTAAATGAGTATTAGCCTTATATTTCTAACCTTGTTCATATCCAATCCCTTTTAGTTGGTATTAGACTTCAAATTTATGGGTAATAGACGTTTCCCCCAAAAATGATTGAACTTGGTTTTTGGAGGGGGTGTTAGGCTTGGATTTTCGGACAAATTGGTCCTGACTCGACGAGCCCCATTTTAAATGAGTATTAGACTTAGATTTCTAACTTTGTTCATATCCAATCCCTTTTAGTTGGTATTAGTCTTCAAATTTATGGGTAATAGACTTTTCCCCCAAAAATGATTGAACTTGGTTTTTGGAGGGGGTGTTAGCCTTGGATTTTCAGACAAATTGATCCTTATTCGAAGATCCCCATTTATATGAGTATTAGCCTTATATTTCTAACCTTGTTCATATCCAATCCCTTTTAGTTGGTATTAGACTTCAAATTTATGGGTAATAGACGTTTCTCCCAAAAATGATTGAACTTGGTTTTTGGAGGGGGTGTTAGCCTTGGATTTTCGGACAAATTGGTCCTGACTCGACGAGCCCTATTTTAAATGAGTATTAGCCGTATATTTCTAACCTTGTTCATATCCAATCCCTTTTAGTTGGTATTAGACTTTAAATGTATGGGTAATATACTTTTCCCCCCAAAATGATAGAACTTGGTTTTTGGAGGGGGTGTTAGCCTTGTATTTTCGGATAAATTGATCCTTATTCGACGAGCCCCATTTAAATGAGTATTAGCCTTATATTTCTAATATTTTTCATATCCAATCCCTTTTAGTTGGTATTAGACTTCAAATTTATGGGTAATAGACTTTTCCCCCAAAAATGATTGAACTTGGTTTTTGGAGGGGGTGTTAGCCTTGGATTTTCGGACAAATTGGTCCTCACTCGACGAGCCCTATTTTAAATGAGTATTAGCCTTATATTTCTAACCTTGTTCATATCCAATCCCTTTTAGTTTGTATTAGACTTCAAATTTATGGGTAATAGACTTTTCCGCCCAAAATCATAGAACTTGGTTTTTGGAAGGGGGTGTTAGCCTTGGATTTTCGGACAAATTGATCCTTAGTCGACGAGCCCTATTTTAAATGAGTATTAGCCTTATATTTCTAACCTTGTTCATATCCAATCCCTTTTAGTTGGTATTAGACTTCAAATTTATGGGTAATAGACGTTTTCCCCCAAAAATGATTGAACTTGGTTTTTTGGAGGGGGTGTTAGGCTTGGATTTTCGGACAAATTGGTCCCGACTCGACGAGCCCCATTTTAAATGAGTATTAGACTTAGATTTCTAACTTTGTTCATATCCAATCCCTTTTAGTTGGTATTAGTCTTCAAATTTATGGGTAATAGACTTTTCCCCCAAAAATGATTGAACTTGGTTTTTGGAGGGGGTGTTAGCCTTGTATTTTCGGATAAATTGATCCTTATTCGAAGATCCCCATTTATATGAGTATTAGCCTTATATTTCTAACCTTGTTCATATCCAATCCCTTTTAGTTGGTATTAGACTTCAAATTTATGGGTAATAGACGTTTCTCCCAAAAATGATTGAACTTGGTTTTTGGAGGGGGTGTTAGCCTTGGATTTTCGGACAAATTGGTCCTGACTCGACGAGCCCTATTTTAAATGAGTATTAGCCGTATATTTCTAACCTTGTTCATATGCAATCCCTTTTAGTTGGTATTAGACTTTAAATGTATGGGTAATATACTTTTCCCCCCAAAATGATAGAACTTGGTTTTTGGAGGGGGTGTTAGCCTTGTATTTTCGGATAAATTGATCCTTATTCGACGAGCCCCATTTAAATGAGTATTAACCTCATATTTATAACCTTTTTAATATCCAATCCCTTTTAGTTGGTATTAGACTTCAAATTTATGGGTAATAGACTTTTCCCCCAAAAATCATTGAACTTTGTTTTTGGAGGGGGTGTTAGGCTTGGATTTTCGGACAAATTGGTCCTTATTCGACGAGCCCCATTTAAATGAGTATTAGCCTTAGATTTCTAACCTTGTTCATATCCAATACCTTTTAGTTGGTATTAGACTTCAAATTTATGGGTAATAGACTTTTCCCCCAAAAATGATTGAACTTGGTTTTTGGAGGGGGTGTTCGCCTTGGATTTTCGGACAAATTGGTCCTCACTCGACGAGCCCTATTTTAAATGAGTATTAGCCTTATATTTCTAACCTTGTTCATATCCAATCCCTTTTAGTTGGTATTAGACTTCAAATTTATGGGTAATAGACTTTTCCCCCCAAAATGATAGAACTTGGTTTTTGGAGGGGGTGTTAGCCTTGGATTTTCGGACAAATTGATCCTTATTCGACGAGCCCCATTTAAATGAGTATTAGCCTTATATTTCTAACCTTTTTCATATCCAATCCCTTTTAGTTGGTACTAGACTTCAAATTTATGGGTAATAGACTTTTCCCCCAAAAATGATTGAACTTGGTTTTTGGAGGGGGTGTTAGCCTTGGATTTTCGGACAAATTGGTCCTCACTCGACGAGCCCTATTTTAAATGAGTATTAGCCTTATATTTCTAACCTTGTTCATATCCAATCCCTTTTAGTTGGTATTAGACTTCAAATTTATGGGTAATAGACTTTTCCCCCCAAAATCATAGAACTTGGTTTTTGGAGGGGGTGTTAGCCTTGGATTTTCGGACAAATTGATCCTTAGTCGACGAGCCCTATTTTAAATGAGTATTAGCTTTATATTTGTAACCTTGTTCATATCCAATCCCTTTTAGTTGGTATTAGTCTTCAAATTTATGGGTAATAGACTTTTCCCCGCAAAATGATAGAACTTGGTTTTTGGAGGGGGTGTTAGCCTTGGATTTTCGGACAAATTGGTCCTGACTTCACGAGCCCCATTTTAAATGAGTATTAGTCTTAGATTTCTAACCTTGTTTATATCCAATCCCTTTTTGTTGGTATTAGACTTCAAATTTATGGGTAATAGACTTTTCCCCCTAAAATGATAGAACTTGGTTTTTGGGGGGGGTGTTAGCCTTGGATTTTCGGACAAATTGGTCCTGACTTCATGAGCCCCATTTTAAATGAGTATTAGCCTTATATTTCTAACCTTGTTCATATCCAAGCCCTTTTAGTTGGTATTAGACTTCAAATTTATGGGTAATAGACATTTTCCCCCCAAAATGATAGAACTTGGTTTTTGGAGGGGGTGTTAGCCTTGGATTTTCGGACAAATTGGTCCTACCTCGACGAGCCCCATTTTAAATGACTATTAGCCTTAGATTTCTAACCTTGTTCATATCCAATCCCTTTTTGTTGGTATTAGACTTCAAATGTATGGGTAATAGACTTTTCCCCCCAAAATGATATAACTTGGTTTTTGGAGGGGGTGTTAGCCTTGTATTTTCGGACAAATTGATCCTTATTCGACGAGCCCCATTTAAATGAGTATTAGCCTTATATTTCTAACCTTGTTCATATCCAATCCCTTTTAGTTGGTATTAGACCTCAAATTTATGGGCAATAGACTTTCCCCCCAAAATGATAGAACTTGGTTTTTGGAGGGGGTGTTCGCCTTGGATTTTCGGACAAATTGATCCTTATTCAACGAGCCCCATTTAAATGAGTATTAGCCTTATATTTCTAACCTTGTTCATATCAAATCCCTTTTAGTTGGTATTAGTCTTCAAATTTATGGGTAATAGACTTTTCCCCCAAAAATGATTGAACTTGGTTTTTGGAGGGGGTGTTAGCCTTGTATTTTCGGACAAATTGGTCCTGACTTCACGAGCCCCATTTTAAATGAGTATTAGCCTTATATTTCTAACCTTGTTCATATCCAATACCTTTTAGTTGGTATTAGACTTCAAATTTATGGGTAATAGACATTTTCCCCCAAAATGATAGAACTTGGTTTTTGGAGGGGGTGTTAGCCTTGGATTTTCAGACAAATTGATCCTTATTCGACGAGCCCCATTTAAATGAGTATTAGCCTTATATTTCAAACCTTGTTCATATCCTATCCCTTTTATTTGGTATTAGACTTCAAATTTATGGGTAATAGACGTTTCTCCCAAAAATGATTGAACTTGGTTTTTGGAGGGGGTGTTAGCCTTGGATTTTCGGACAAATTGGTCCTGACTCGACGAGCCCTATTTTAAATGACTATTAGCCTTATATTTCTAACCTTGTTCATATCCAATCCCTTTTAGTTGGTATTAGACTTCAAATGTATGGGTAATAGACTTTTCCCCCCAAAATGATATAACTTGGTTTTTGGAGGGGGTGTTAGCCTTGTATTTTCGGACAAATTGATCCTTATTCGACGAGCCCCATTTAAATGAGTATTAGCCTCATATTTATAACCTTGTTCATATCCAATACCTTTTAGTTGGTATTAGACTTCAAATTTATGGGTAATAGACTTTTCCCCCCAAAAATGATTGAACTTTGTTTTTGGAGGGGTTGTCAGCCTTGGATTTTCGGACAAATTGGTCCTCACTCGACGAGCCCTATTTTAAATGAGTATTAGCCTTATATTTCTAACCTTGTTCATATCCAATCCCTTTTAGTTGGTATTAGATTTCAAATTTATGGGCAATAGACTTTCCCCCCAAAATGATAGAACTTGGTTTTTGGAGGGGGTGTTCGCCTTGGATTTTCGGACAAATTGATCCTTATTCAACGAGCCCCATTTAAATGAGTATTAGCCTTATATTTCGAACCTTGTTCATATCAAATCCCTTTTAGTTGGTATTAGTCTTCAAATTTATGGGTAATAGACTTTTCCCCCAAAAATGATTGAACTTGGTTTTTGGAGGGGGTGTTAGCCTTGTATTTTCGGACAAATTGGTCCTGACTTCACGAGCCCCATTTTAAATGAGTATTAGCCTTATATTTCTAACCTTGTTCATATCCAATACCTTTTAGTTGGTATTAGACTTCAAATTTAGGGGTAATAGACTTTTTCCCCCAAAATGATAGAACTTGGTTTT
Source organism: Salix suchowensis (assembly GCA_029030765.1). Lineage (NCBI taxonomy): Eukaryota > Viridiplantae > Streptophyta > Magnoliopsida > Malpighiales > Salicaceae > Salix > Salix suchowensis. Next base: position 57,383 of record JAPFFH010000055.1, read on the forward strand.
TGGAGGGGGTGTTAGCCTTGGATTTTCGGACAAATTGGTCCTGACTTCACGAGCCCCATTTTAAATGAGTATTAGCCTTAGATTTCTAACCTAGTTCATATCCAATACCTTTTAGATGGTATTAAACTTCAAATTTATGGGTAATAGACTTTTTCTCCCAAAATGATAGAACTTGGTTTTTGGAGGGGGTGTTAGCCTTGGATTTTCAGACAAATTGGTCCTGACTGGACGAGCCCCATTTTAAATGAGTATTAGCCTTAGATTTCTAACCTTGTTAATATCCAATACCTATTAGTTGGTATGAGACTTCAAATTTATGGGTAATAGACTTTTCCCCCAAAAATGATTGAACTTGGTTTTTGGAGGGGGTGTTAGCCTTGGATTTTCGGACAAATTGGTCCTCACTCGACGAGCCCTATTTTAAATAAGTATTAGGCTTATATTTCTAACCTTGTTCATATCCAATCCCTTTTAGTTGGTATTATACTTCAAATTTATGGGTAATAGACTTTTCCCCTCAAAATGATAGAACTTGGTTTTTGGAGGGGGTGTTAGCCTTGGATTTTCGGACAAATTGGTCCTGACTTGACGAGCCCCATTTTAAATGAGTATTAGCCTTAGATTTCTAACCTTGTTCATATCCAATCCCTTTTTGTTGGTATTGGACTTCAAATTTATGGGTAATAGACTTTTCCCCCCAAAATGATAGAACTTGGTTTTTGAGGGGTGGTGTTACCCTTGGATTTTCGGACAAATTGGTCCTGACTTCACGAGCCCCATATTAAATGAGTATTAGACTTATATTTCTAACCTTGTTCATATCCAAGCCTTTTAGTTGGTATTAGACTTTAAATTTATAGGTAATAGACTTTTCCCCCCAAAATGATAGAACTTGGTTTTTGGAGGGGGTGTTAGCCTTGGATTTTCGGACAAATTGATCCTTATTCGGCGAGCCCTATTTAAATGAGTATTAGCCTTATATTTATAACCTTGTTCATATCCAATCCCTTTTAGTTGGTATTAGACTTCAAATTTATGGGTAATAGACTTTTCCCCCAAAAATGATTGAACTTTGTTTTTGGAGGGGGTGTTAGCCTTAGATTTTCGGACAAATTGGTCCTGACTTCACGTGCCCCATTTTAAATGAGTATTAGCCTTAGATTTCTAACCTAGTTCATATCCAATACCTTTTAGATGGTATTAAACTTCAAATTTATGGGTAATAGACTTTTTCTCCCAAAATGATAGAACTTGGTTTTTGGAGGGGGTGTTAGCCTTGGATTTTCAGACAAATTGGTCCTGACTGGACGAGCCCCATTTTAAATGAGTATTAGCCTTAGATTTCTAACCTTGTTAATATCCAATACCTATTAGTTGGTATGAGACTTCAAATTTATGGGTAATAGACTTTTCCCCCAAAAATGATTGAACTTGGTTTTTGGAGGGGGTGTTAGCCTTGGATTTTCGGACAAATTGGTCCTCACTCGACGAGCCCTATTTTAAATGAGTATTAGCCTTATATTTCTAACCTTGTTCATATCCAATCCCTTTTAGTTGGTATTATACTTCAAATTTATGGGTAATAGACTTTTCCCCTCAAAATGATAGAACTTGGTTTTTGGAGGGGGTGTTAGCCTTGGATTTTCGGACAAATTGGTCCTGACTTCACGAGCCCCATTTGAAATGAGTATTAGCCTTATATTTCTAACCTTGTTCATATCCAATCCCTTTTTGTTGGTATTGGACTTCAAATTTATGGGTAATAGACTTTTCCCCCCAAAATGATAGAACTTGGTTTTTAAGGGGGGGTGTTACCCTTGGATTTTCGGACAAATTGGTCCTGACTTCACGAGCCCCATATTAAATGAGTATTAGCCTTATATTTCTAACCTTGTTCATATCCAAGCCTTTTATTTGGTATTAGACTTTAAATTTATAGGTAATAGACTTTTCCCCCCAAAATGATAGAACTTGGTTTTTGGAGGGGGTGTTAGCCTTGGATTTTCGGACAAATTGATCCTTATTCGACGAGCCCCATTTAAATGAGTATTAGCCTTATATTTATAACCTTGTTCATATCCAATCCCTTTTCGTTGGTATTAGACTTCAAATTTATGGGTAATAGACTTTTCCCCCAAAAATGATTGAACTTGGTTTTTGGAGGGGGTGTTAGCCTTGGATTTTTGGACAAATTGGTCCTAACTTCACGAGCCCCATTTTAAATGAGTATTAGCCTTATATTTCTAACCTTGTTCATATCAAATCCCTTTTAGTTGGTATTAGACTTCAAATTTATGGGTAACAGACTTTCCCACCAAAATGATAGAACTTGGTTTTTAGAGGGGGTGTTAGCCTTGGATTTTCGGACAAATTGGTCCTCACTCGACGAGCCCTATTTTAAATTAGTATTAGCCTTATATTTCTAACCTTGTTCATATCCAATCCCTTTTAGTTGGTATTAGACTTCAAATTTATGGGTAATAGACTTTTCCCCTCAAAATGATAGAACTTGGTTTTTGGAGGGGGTGTTAGCCTTGGATTTTCGGACAAATTGGTCCTGACTTCACGAGCCCCATTTTAAATGAGTATTAGCCTTATATTTCTAACCTAGTTCATATCCAATACCTTTTAGATGCTATTAAACTTCAAATTTATGGGTAATAGACTTTTCCCCCCAAAATGATAGAACTTGGTTTTTGGAGGGGGTGTTAGCCTTGGATTTTCAGACAAATTGGTCCTGACATGACGAGCCCTATTTTAAATGAGTATTAGCCTTAGATTTCTAACCTTGTTCATATCCAATACCTATTAGTTGGTATGAGACTTCAAATTTATGGGTAATAGACTTTTCCCCCAAAAATGATTGAACTTGGTTTTTGGAGGGGGTGTTAGCCTTGGATTTTTGGACAAATTGGTCCTCACTCGACGAGCCATATTTTAAATGAGTATTAGCCTTATATTTCTAACCTTGTTCATATCCAATCCCTTTTAGTTGGTATTAGACTTCAAATTTATGGGTAATAGACTTTCCCCCCAAAATGATAGAACTTGGTTTTTGGAAGGGGTGTTAGCCTTGGATTTTCGGACAAATTGATCCTTATTCGACGAGCCCCATTTAAATGAGTATTAGCCTTATATTTCTAACCTTGTTCATATACAATCCCTTTTAGTTGGTATTAGTCTTCAAATTTATGGGTAATAGACTTTTCCCCCAAAAATGATTGAACTTGGTTTTTGGAGGGGGTGTTAGCCTTGGATTTTCGGACAAATTGGTCCTGACTTCACGAGCCCCATTTTAAATGAGTATTAGCCTTAGATTTCTAACCTAGTTCATATCCAATACCTTTTAGATGCTATTAAACTTCAAATTTATGGGTAATAGACTTTTTCCCCCAAAATGATAGAACTTGGTTTTTGGAGGGGGTGTTAGCCTTGGATTTTCAGACAAATTGGTCCTGACTTGACGAGCCCTATTTTAAATGAGTATTAGCCTTATATTTCTAACCTTGTTCATATCCAATCCCTTTTAGTTGGTATTAGTCTTCAAATTTATGGGTAATAGACTTTTCCCCCAAAAATGATTGAACTTGGTTTTTGGAGGGGGTGTTATCCTTGGATTTTCGGACAAATTGGTCCTGACTTCACGAGCCCCATTTTAAATGAGTATTAGCCTTAGATTTCTAACCTTGTTCATATCCAATCCCTTTTTGTTGGTATTGGACTTCAAATTTATGGGTAATAGACTTTTCCCCCCCAAAATGATAGAACTTGGTTTTTGAGGGGGGTGTTACCCTTGGATTTTCTGACAAATTGGTCCCGACTTCACGAGCCCCCATATTAAATGAGTATTGGCCTTATATTTCTAACCTTGTTCATATCCAAGCCCTTTTAGTTGGTATTAGACTTCAAATTTATAGGTAATAGACTTTTCCCCCCCAAAATGATAGAACTTGGTTTTTGGAGGGGGTGTTAGCCTTGGATTTTCTGGACAAATTGATCCTTATTCGCGAGCCCCATTTTAAATGAGTATTAGCCTTAGATTTCTAACCTTGTTCATATCCAATCCCTTTTAGTTGGTATTAGACTTCAAATTTATGGGTAATAGACTTTTTCCCCCAAAATGATAGAACTTGGTTTTTGGAGGGGGTGTTAGCCATGGATTTTTCGGGACAAATTGGTCCCCGACTTGACGAGCCCCATTTTAAATGAGTATTAGCCTTAGATTTCTAACCTTGTTCACATCCAATACCTATTAGTTGGTATTAGACTTCAAATTTATGGGTAATAGACTTTTCCCCCCAAAAAATGATTGAACTTGGTTTTTGGAGGGGGTGTTAGCCTTGGATTTTCTGGGACAAATTGGTCCTCACTCGACGAGCCCTATTTTAAATGAGTATTAGCCTTATATTTATAACCTTGTTCATATCCAATCCCTTTTAGTTGGTATTAGACTTCAAATTTATGGGTAATAGACTTTTCCCATCAAAATGATAGAACTTGGTTTTTTGGAGGGGGTGTTAGCCTTGGATTTTCTGACAAATTGGTCCCGACTTCACGAGCCCCATTTTAAATGAGTATTAGCCTTAGATTTCTAACCTTGTTCATATCCAATCCCTTTTTGTTGGTATTGGACTTCAAATTTATGGGTAATAGACTTTTCCCCCAAAAAATGATTGAACTTGGTTTTTGGAGGGGGTGTTAGCCTTGGATTTTCGGACAAATTGGTCCCGACTTCACGAGCCCCATTTTAAATGAGTATTAGCCTTAGATTTCTAACCTAGTTCATATCCAATACCTTTTAGATGCTATTAAACTTCAAATTTATGGGTAATAGACTTTTTTCCCCCAAAATGATAGAACTTGGTTTTTGGAGGGGTGTTAGCCTTGGATTTTCAAACAAATTGGTCTTGACTTGACGAGCCCTATTTTTAAATGAGTATTAGCCTTAGATTTATAACCTTGTTCATATCCAATACCTATTAGTTGGTATGAGACTTCAAATTTATGGGTAATAGACTTTTCCCCCCAAAAATGATTGAACTTGGTTTTTGGAGGGGGTGTTAGCCTTGGATTTTCTGGGACAAATTGGTCCTCATTCGACGAGCCCTATTTTTAAATCAGTATTAGCCTTATATTTCTAAACTTGTTCATATCCAATCCCTTTTAGTTGGTATTAGACTTCAAATTTATGGGTAATAGACTTTTTCCCCTCAAAATGATAGAACTTGGTTTTTGGAGGGGGTGTTAGCCTTGGATTTTCGGACAAATTGGTCCCCGACTTCACGAGCCCCATTTTTAAATGAGTATTAGCCTTAGATTTCTAACCTTGTTCATATCCAATACCTTTTAGTTGGTATTAGACTTCAAATTTATGGGTAATAGACTTTTTCCCCCCCAAAATGATAGAACTTGGTTTTTGAGGGGGGTGTTACCCTTGGATTTTCTGACAAATTGGTCCTGACTTCACGAGCCCCATATTAAATGAGTATTAGCCTTATATTTCTAACCTTGTTCATATCCAAGCCCTTTTAGTTGGTATTAGACTTCAAATTTATAGGTAATAGACTTTTCCCCCTAAAATGATAGAACTTGGTTTTTGGAGGGGGTGTTAGCCTTGGATTTTCGGACAAATTGGTCCTGACTCGACGAGCCCCATTTTAAATGAGTATTAGCCTTATATTTCTAACCTTGTTCATATCCAATCCCTTTTAGTTGATATTAGACTTCAAATTTATGAGTAATAGACTTTCCCCCTCAAAATGATAGAACTTGGTTTTTGGAGGGGGTGTTAGCCATGGATTTTCAGACAAATTGGTCCTGACTTGACGAGCCCCATTTTAAATGAGTATTAGCCTTAGATTTCTAACCTTGTTCACATCCAATACCTATTAGTTGGTATTAGACTTCAAATTTATGGGTAATAGACTTTTCCCCCAAAAATGATTGAACTTGGTTTTTGGAGGGGGTGTTAGCCTTGGATTTTCGGACAAATTGGTCCTCACTCGACGAGCCCTATTTTAAATGAGTATTAGCCTTATATTTATAACCTTGTTCATATCCAATCCCTTTTAGTTGGTATTAGTCTTCAAATTTATGGGTAATAGACTTTTCCCCCAAAAATGATTGAACTTGGTTTTTGGAGGGGGTGTTATCCTTGGATTTTCGGACAAATTGGTCCTGACTTCACGAGCCCCATTTTAAATGAGTATTAGCCTTAGATTTCTAACCTTGTTCATATCCAATCCCTTTTTGTTGGTATTGGACTTCAAATTTATGGGTAATAGACTTTTCCCCCCAAAATGATGGAACTTGGTTTTTGAGGGGGGGTGTTACCCTTGGATTTTCGGACAAATTGGTCCTGACTTCACG
>JAPFFH010000055.1:64251-88251 GCA_029030765.1 Salix suchowensis
GTCTATTACCTATAAATTTGAAGTCTAATACCAACTAAAAGGGCTTGGATATGAACAAGGTTAAAAATATAAGGCTAATACTCATTTAATATGGGGCTCGTGAAGTCAGGACCAATTTGTCCGAAAATCCAAGGCTAACACCCCCCCTCAAAAACCAAGTTCTATCATTTTGGGGGGAAAAGTCTATTACCCATAAATTTGAAGTCCAATACCAACAAAAAGGGATTGGATATGAACAAGGTTAGAAATCTAAGGCTAATACTCATTTCAAATGGGGCTCGTGAAGTCAGGACCAATTTGTCCGAAAATCCAAGGCTAACACCCCCTCCAAAAACCAAGTTCTATCATTTTGGGGGAAAACATCTATTACCCATAAATTTGAAGTCTAATACCAACTAAAAGGGATTGGATATGAACAAGGTTAGAAATATAAGGCTAATACTCATTTAAATAGGGCTCGCCGAATAAGGATCAATTTGTCCGAAAATCCAAGGCTAACACCCCCTCCAAAAACCAAGTTCTATCATTTTGGGGGGAAAAGTCTATTACCTATAAATTTGAAGTCTAATACCAACTAAAAGGGCTTGGATATGAACAAGGTTAGAAATCTAAGGCTAAAACTCATTTAAAATGGGGCTCGTTGAGTCAGGACCAATTTGTCCGAAAATCCAAGGCTAACACCCCCTCCAAAAACAAAGTTCAATTATTTTTGGGGGAAAAGTCTATTACCCATAAATTTGAAGTCTAATACCAACTAAAAGGGATTGGATATGAACAATGTTAGAAATATAAGGCTAATACTCATTTAAATGGGGCTCGCCGAATAAGGATCAATTTGTCCGAAAATCCAAGGCTAACACCCCCTCCAAAAACCAAGTTCTATCATTTTGGGGGGAAAAGTCTATTACCTATTAATTTGAAGTCTAATACCAACTAAAAGGGCTTGGATATGAACAAGGTTAGAAATATAAGGCTAATACTCATTTAATATGGGGCTCGTGAAGTCAGGACCAATTTGTCCGAAAATCCAAGGGTAACACCCCCCCTCAAAAACCGAGTTCTATCATTTTGGGGGGAAAAGTCTATTACCCATAAATTTGAAGTCCAATACCAACAAAAAGGGATTGGATATTAACAAGGTTAGAAATCTAAGGCTAATACTCATTTAAAATGGGGCTCGTGAAGTCAGGACCAATTTGTCCGAAAATCCAAGGCTAACACCCCCTCCAAAAACCAAGTTCTATCATTTTGGGGGGAAAAGTCTATTACCTATAAATTTGAAGTATAATACCAACTAAAAGGGATTGGATATGAACAAGGTTAGAAATATAAGGCTAATACTCATTTAAATGGGGCTCGCCGAATAAGGATCAATTTGTCCAAAAATCCAAGGCTAACACCTCCTCCAAAAACCAAGTTCTATCATTTTGGGGGGAAAAGTCTATTACCTATAAATTTGAAGTCTAATACCAACTAAAAGGGCTTGGATATGAACAAGGTTAGAAATATAAGGCTAATACTCATTTAATATGGGGCTCGTGAAGTCAGGACCAATTTGTCCGAAAATCCAAGGGTAACACCCCCCCTCAAAAACCAAGTTCTATCATTTTTGGGGGAAAAGTCTATTACCCATAAATTTGAAGTCCAATACCAACAAAAAGGGATTGGATATGAACAAGGTTAGAAATCTAAGGCTAATACTCATTTAAAATGGGGATCATGAAGTCAGGACCAATTTGTCCGAAAATCCAAGGCTAACACCCCCTCCAAAAACCAAGTTCTATCATTTTGAGGGGAGAAGTCTATTACCCATAAATTTGAAGTCTAATACCAACTAAAAGGGATTGGATATGAACAAGGTTAGAAATATAAGGCTAATACTCATTTAAAATAGGGCTCGTCGAGTGAGGACCAATTTGTCCGAAAATCCAAGGCTAACACCCCATCCAAAAACCAAGTTCAATCATTTTTGGGGGAAAAGTCTATTACCCATAAATTTGAAGTCTCATACCAACTAATAGGTATTGGATATGAACAAGGTTAGAAATCTAAGGCTAATACTCATTTAAAATAGGGCTCGTCAAGTCAGGACCAATTTGTCTGAAAATCCTAGGCTAACACCCCCTCCAAAAACCAAGTTCTATCATTTTGGAGGAAAAAGTCTATTACCCATAAATTTGAAGTTTAATAGCATCTAAAAGGTATTGGATATGAACTAGGTTAGAAATCTAAGGCTAATACTCATTTAAAATGGGGCTCGTCCAGTCAGGACCAATTTGTCTGAAAATCCAAGGCTAACACCCCATCCAAAAACCAAGTTCTATCATTTTGGGGGGAAAAGTCTATTACCTATAAATTTGAAGTCTAATACCAACTAAAAGGGCTTGGATATGAACAAGGTTAAAAATATAAGGCTAATACTCATTTAATATGGGGCTCGTGAAGTCAGGACCAATTTGTCCGAAAATCCAAGGCTAACACCCCCCTCAAAAACCAAGTTCTATCATTTTTGGGGGGGAAAAGTCTATTACCCATAAATTTGAAGTCCAATACCAACAAAAAGGGATTGGATATGAACAAGGTTAGAAATCTAAGGCTAATACTCATTTCAAATGGGGCTCGTGAAGTCAGGACCAATTTGTCCGAAAATCCAAGGCTAACACCCCCTCCAAAAACCAAGTTCTATCATTTTGGGGGAAAACATCTATTACCCATAAATTTGAAGTCTAATACCAACTAAAAGGGATTGGATATGAACAAGGTTAGAAATATAAGGCTAATACTCATTTAAATAGGGCTCGCCGAATAAGGATCAATTTGTCCGAAAATCCAAGGCTAACACCCCCTCCAAAAACCAAGTTCTATCATTTTGGGGGGAAAAGTCTATTACCTATAAATTTGAAGTCTAATACCAACAAAAAGGGCTTGGATATGAACAATGTTGGAAATATAAGGCTAATACTCATTTAATATGGGGCTCGTGAAGTCAGGACCAATTTGTCCGAAAATCCAAGGGTAACACCCCCCCTCAAAAACCAAGTTCTATCATTTTGGGGGGAAAAGTCTATTACCCATAAATTTGAAGTCCAATACCAACAAAAAGGGATTGGATATTAACAAGGTTAGAAATCTAAGGCTAATACTCATTTAAAATGGGGATCATGAAGTCAGGACCAATTTGTCCGAAAATCCAAGGCTAACACCCCCTCCAAAAACCAAGTTCTATCATTTTGGGGGGAAAAGTCTATTACCTATAAATTTGAAGTATAATACCAACTAAAAGGGATTGGATATGAACAAGGTTAGAAATATAAGGCTAATACTCATTTAAATGGGGCTCGCCGAATAAGGATCAATTTGTCCAAAAATCCAAGGCTAACACCCCCTCCAAAAACCAAGTTCTATCATTTTGGGGGGAAAAGTCTATTACCTATAAATTTGAAGTCTAATACCAACTAAAAGGGCTTGGATATGAACAAGGTTAGAAATATAAGGCTAATACTCATTTAATATGGGGCTCGTGAAGTCAGGACCAATTTGTCCGAAAATCCAAGGGTAACACCCCCCTCAAAAACCAAGTTCTATCATTTTTGGGGGAAAAGTCTATTACCCATAAATTTGAAGTCCAATACCAACAAAAAGGGATTGGATATGAACAAGGTTAGAAATCTAAGGCTAATACTCATTTAAAATGGGGATCATGAAGTCAGGACCAATTTGTCCGAAAATCCAAGGCTAACACCCCCTCCAAAAACCAAGTTCTATCATTTTGAGGGGAAAAGTCTATTACCCATAAATTTGAAGTCTAATACCAACTAAAAGGGATTGGATATGAACAAGGTTAGAAATATAAGGCTAATACTCATTTAAAATAGGGCTCGTCGAGTGAGGACCAATTTGTCCGAAAATCCAAGGCTAACACCCCATCCAAAAACCAAGTTCAATCATTTTTGGGGGAAAAGTCTATTACCCATAAATTTGAAGTCTCATATCAACTAATAGGTATTGGATATGAACAAGGTTAGAAATCTAAGGCTAATACTCATTTAAAATGGGGCTCGTCCAGTCAGGACCAATTTGTCTGAAAATCCAAGGCTAACACCCCCTCTAAAAACCAAGTTCTATCATTTTTGGGGAAAATATCTATTACCCATAAATTTGAAGTCTAATACCAACTAAAAGGTATTGTATATGAACAAGGTTAGAAATCTAAGGCTAATACTCATTTAAAATGGGGCTCGTGAAGTCAGGACCAATTTGTCCGAAAATCCAAGGCTAAAACCCCCTCCAAAAACAAAGTTTATCATTTTGGGGGGAAAAGTCTATTACCTATAAATTTGAAGTCTAATACCAACTAAAAGGGCTTGGATATGAACAAGGTTAGAAATATAAGGCTAATACTCATTTAATATGGGGCTCGTGAAGTCAGGACCAATTTGTCTGAAAATCCAAGGCTAACACCCCCTCCAAAAACCAAGTTCTATCATTTTGGGGGAAAAAGTCTATTACCCATAAATTTGAAGTCTAATACCAACTAAAAGGGATTGGATATGAACAAGGTTAGAAATCTAAGGCTAATACTCATTTAAAATGGGGCTCGCCGAGTCATGACCAATTTGTCTGAAAATCCAAGGCTAACACCCCCTCCAAAAACCAAGTTCAATCATTTTTGGGGGAAAAGTCTATTACCCATAAATTTGAAGTCTAATACCAACTAAAAGGGATTGGATATGAACAAGGTTAGAAATATAAGGCTAATACTCATTTAAATAGGTCTCGCCGAATAAGGATCAATTTGTCCGAAAATCCAAGGCTAACACCCCCTCCAAAAACCAAGTTCTATCATTTTGGGGGGAAAAGTCTATTACCTATAAATTTGAAGTCTAATACCAACTAAAAGGGCTTGGATATGAACAAGGTTAGAAATATAAGGCTAATACTCATTTAATATGGGGCTCGTGAAGTCAGGACCAATTTGTCCGAAAATCCAAGGGTAACACCCCCCCTCAAAAACCAAGTTCTATCATTTTTGGGGGGAAAGTCTATTACCCATAAATTTGAAGTCCAATACCAACAAAAAGGGATTGGATATGAACAAGGTTAGAAATCTAAGGCTAATACTCATTTAAAATGGGGCTCGTGAAGTCAGGACCAATTTGTCCGAAAATCCAAGGCTAACACCCCCTCCAAAAACCAAGTTCTATCATTTTAAGGGGAAAAGTCTATTACCCATAAATTTGAAGTCTAATACCAACTAAAAGGGATTGGATATGAACAAGGTTAGAAATATAAGGCTAATACTCATTTAAAATAGGGCTCGTCGAGTGAGGACCAATTTGTCCGAAAATCCAAGGCTAACACCCCCTCCAAAAACCAAGTTCAATCATTTTTGGGGGAAAAGTCTATTACCCATAAATTTGAAGTATCATACCAACTAATAGGTATTGGATATGAACAAGGTTAGAAATCTAAGGCTAATACTCATTTAAAATAGGGCTCGTCAAGTCAGGACCAATTTGTCTGAAAATCCTAGGCTAACACCCCCTCCAAAAACCAAGTTCTATCATTTTGGAGGAAAAAGTCTATTACCCATAAATTTGAAGTTTAATAGCATCTAAAAGGTATTGGATATGAACTAGGTTAGAAATCTAAGGCTAATACTCATTTAAAATGGGGCTCGTGAAGTCAGGACCAATTTGTCCGAAAATCCAAGGCTAACACCCCCTCCAAAAACAAAGTTCAATCATTTTTGGGGGAAAAGTCTATTACCCATAAATTTGAAGTCTAATACCAACTAAAAGGGATTGTATATGAACAATGTTAGAAATATAAGGCTAATACTCATTTAAATGGGGCTCGCCGAATAAGGATCAATTTGTCCGAAAATCCAAGGCTAACACCCCCTCAAAAAACCAAGTTCTATCATTTTGGGGGGAAAAGTCTATTACCTATTAATTTGAAGTCTAATACCAACTAAAAGGGCTTGGATATGAACAAGGTTAGAAATATAAGGCTAATACTCATTAAATATGGGGCTCGTGAAGTCAGGACCAATTTGTCCGAAAATCCAAGGGTAACACCCCCCTCAAAAACCACGTTCTATCAATTTTGGGGGGAAAAGTCTATTACCCATAAATTTGAAGTCCAATACCAACAAAAAGGGATTGGATATGACCAAGGTTAGAAATCTAAGGCTAATACTCATTTAAAATGGGGCTCGTGAAGTCAGGACCAATTTGTCCGAAAATCCAATGCTAACACCCCCTCCAAAAACCAAGTTCTATCATTTTGAGGGGAAAAGTCTATTACCCATAAATTTGAAGTCTAATACCAACTAAAAGTGATTGGATATGAACAAGGTTAGAAATTTAAGGCTAATACTCATTTAAAATGGGGCTCGTCCAGTCAGGACCAATTTGTCTGAAAATCCAAGGCTAACACCCCCTCTAAAAACCAAGTTCTATCATTTTGGGGGAAAACATCTATTACCCATAAATTTGAAGTCTAATACCAACTAAAAGGTATTGGATATGAACAAGGTTAGAAATCTAAAGCTAATACTCATTTAAAATGGGGCTCGTGAAGTCAGGACCAATTTGTCCGAAAATCCAAGGCTAAAACCCCCTCCAAAAACCAAGTTTATCATTTTGGGGGGAAAAGTCTATTACCTATAAATTTGAAGTCTAATACCAACTAAAAGGGCTTGGATATGAACAAGGTTAGAAATATAAGGCTAATACTCATTTAATATGGGCCTCGTGAAGTCGGGGACCAATTTATCCGAAAATCCAAGGGTAACACCCCCCCTCAAAAACCAAGTTCTATCATTTTGGGGGGAAAAGTCTATTACCCATAAATTTGAAGTCCAATACCAACAAAAAGGGATTGGATATGAACAAGGTTAGAAATATAAGGCTAATACTCATTTAAAATGGGGCTGGTCGAGTGAGGACCAATTTGTCCGAAAATCCAAGGCTAACACCCCCTCCAAAAACCAAGTTCTATCATTTTGGGGGAAAAAGTCTATTACCCATAAATTTGAAGTCTAATACCAACTAAAAGGGATTGGATATGAACAAGGTTAGAAATCTAAGGCTAATACTCATTTAAAATGGGGCTCGCCGAGTCATGACCAATTTGTCCGAAAATCCAAGGCTAACACCCCCTCCAAAAACCAAGTTCAATCATTTTTGGGGGAAAAGTCTATTACCCATAAATTTGAAGTCTAATACCACCTAAAATGGATTGGATATGAACAAGGTTAGAAATATAAGGCTAATACTCATTTAAATGGGGCTCGCCGAATAAGGATCAATTTGTCCGAAAATCCAAGGCTAACACCCCCTCAAAAAACCAAGTTCTATCATTTTGGGGGGAAAAGTCTATTACCTATTAATTTGAAGTCTAATACCAACTAAAAGGGCTTGGATATGAACAAGGTTAGAAATATAAGGCTAATACTCATTAAATATGGGGCTCGTGAAGTCAGGACCAATTTGTCCGAAAATCCAAGGGTAACACCCCCCCTCAAAAACCACGTTCTATCATTTTGGGGGGAAAAGTCTATTACCCATAAATTTGAAGTCCAATACCAACAAAAAGGGATTGGATATGACCAAGGTTAGAAATCTAAGGCTAATACTCATTTAAAATGGGGCTCGTGAAGTCAGGACCAATTTGTCCGAAAATCCAATGCTAACACCCCCTCCAAAAACCAAGTTCTATCATTTTGAGGGGAAAAGTCTATTACCCATAAATTTGAAGTCTAATACCAACTAAAAGTGATTGGATATGAACAAGGTTAGAAATTTAAGGCTAATACTCATTTAAAATGGGGCTCGTCCAGTCAGGACCAATTTGTCTGAAAATCCAAGGGTAACACCCCTCTAAAAAACCAAGTTCTATCATTTTGGGGGAAAACATCTATTACCCATAAATTTGAAGTCTAATACCAACTAAAAGGTATTGGATATGAACAAGGTTAGAAATCTAAAGCTAATACTCATTTAAAATGGGGCTCGTGAAGTCAGGACCAATTTGTCCGAAAATCCAAGGCTAAAACCCCCTCCAAAAACCAAGTTTATCATTTTGGGGGGAAAAGTCTATTACCTATAAATTTGAAGTCTAATACCAACTAAAAGGGCTTGGATATGAACAAGGTTAGAAATATAAGGCTAATACTCATTTAATATGGGCCTCGTGAAGTCAGGACTAATTTATCCGAAAATCCAAGGGTAACACCCCCCCTCAAAAACCAAGTTCTATCATTTTGGGGGGAAAAGTCTATTACCCATAAATTTGAAGTCCAATACCAACAAAAAGGGATTGGATATGAACAAGGTTAGAAATATAAGGCTAATACTCATTTAAAATGGGGCTGGTCGAGTGAGGACCAATTTGTCCGAAAATCCAAGGCTAACACCCCCTCCAAAAACCAAGTTCTATCATTTTGGGGGAAAAAGTCTATTACCCATAAATTTGAAGTCTAATACCAACTAAAAGGGATTGGATATGAACAAGGTTAGAAATCTAAGGCTAATACTCATTTAAAATGGGGCTCGCCGAGTCATGACCAATTTGTCCGAAAATCCAAGGCTAACACCCCCTCCAAAAACCAAGTTCAATCATTTTTGGGGGAAAAGTCTATTACCCATAAATTTGAAGTCTAATACCACCTAAAATGGATTGGATATGAACAAGGTTAGAAATATAAGGCTAATACTCATTTAAATGGGGCTCGCCGAATAAGGATCAATTTGTCCGAAAATCCAAGGCTAACACCCCCTCCAAAAACCAAGTTCTATCATTTTGGGGGGAAAAGTCTATTACCTATAAATTTGAAGTCTAATACCAACTAAAAGGGCTTGGATATGAACAAGGTTAGAAATATAAGGCTAATACTCATTTAATATGGGGCTCGTGAAGTCAGGACCAATTTGTCCGAAAAACCAAGGGTAACACCCCCCCTCAAAAACCAAGTTCTATCATTTTGGGGGGAAAAGTCTATTACCCATAAATTTGAAGTCCAATACCAACAAAAAGGGATTGGATATGAACAAGGTTAGAAATCTAAGGCTAATACTCATTTAAAATGGGGCTCGTGAAGTCAGGACCAATTTGTCCGAAAATCCAAGGCTAACACCCCCTCCAAAAACCAAGTTCTATCATTTTGAGGGGGAAAAGTCTATTACCCATAAATTTGAAGTCTAATACCAACTAAAAGGGATTGGATATGAACAAGGTTAGAAATATAAGGCTAATACTCATTTAAAATAGGGCTCGTCGAGTGAGGACCAATTTGTCCGAAAATCCAAGGCTAACACCCCCTCCAAAAACCAAGTTCAATCATTTTTGGGGGAAAAGTCTATTACCCATAAATTTGAAGTCTCATACCAACTAATAGGTATTGGATATGAACAAGGTTAGAAATCTAAGGCTAATACTCATTTAAAATAGGGCTCGTCAAGTCAGGACCAATTTGTCTGAAAATCCAAGGCTAACACCCCCTTCAAAAACCAAGTTCTATCATTATGGAGGAAAAAGTCTATTACCCATAAATTTGAAGTTTAATAGCATCTAAAAGGTATTGGATATGAACTAGGTTAGAAATCTAAGGCTAATACTCATTTAAAATGGGGCTCGTGAAGTCAGGACCAATTTGTCCGAAAATCCAAGGCTAACACCCCCTCCAAAAACAAAGTTCAATCATTTTTGGGGGAAAAGTCTATTACCCATAAATTTGAAGTCTAATACCAACTAAAAGGGATTGTATATGAACAATGTTAGAAATATAAGGCTAATACTCATTTAAATGGGGCTCGCCGAATAAGGATCAATTTGTCCGAAAATCCAAGGCTAACACCCCCTCAAAAAACCAAGTTCTATCATTTTGGGGGGAAATGTCTATTACCTATTAATTTGAATTCTAATACCAACTAAAAGGGCTTGGATATGAACAAGGTTAGAAATATAAGGCTAATACTCATTTAATATGGGGCTCGTGAAGTCAGGACCAATTTGTCCGAAAATCCAAGGGTAACACCCCCCCTCAAAAACCAAGTTCTATCATTTTGGGGGGAAAAGTCTATTACCCATAAATTTGAAGTCCAATACCAACAAAAAGGGATTGGATATGAACAAGGTTAGAAATCTAAGGCTAATACTCATTTAAAATGGGGCTCATCCAGTCAGGACCAATTTGTCTGAAAATCCAAGGCTAACACCCCCTCTAAAAACCAAGTTCTATCATTTTGGGGGAAAACATCTATTACCCATAAATTTGAAGTCTAATACCAACTAAAAGGTATTGGATATGAACAAGCTTAGAAATCTAAGGCTAATACTCATTTAAAATGGGGCTCGTGAAGTCAGGACCAATTTGTCCGAAAATCCAAGGCTAATACCCCCTCCAAAAACCAAGTTTATCATTTTGGGGGGAAAAGTCTATTACCTACAAATTTGAAGTCTAATACCAACTAAAAGGGCTTGGATATTAACAAGGTTAGAAATATAAGGCTAATACTCATTTAATATGGGGCTCGTGAAGTCAGGACCAATTTGTCCGAAAATCCAAGGGTAACACCCCCCCTCAAAAACCAAGTTCTATCATTTTGGGGGGAAAAGTCTATTACCCATAAATTTGAAGTCCAATACCAACAAAAAGGGATTGGATATGAACAAGGTTAGAAATCTAAGGCTAATACTCATTTAAAATGGGGCTGGTCGAGTGAGGACCAATTTGTCCGAAAATCCAAGGCTAACACCTCCTCCAAAAACCAAGTTCAATCATTTTTGGGGGAAAAGTCTATTACCCATAAATTTGAAGTCTAATACCAACTAATAGGTATTGGATATGAACAAGGTTAGAAATCTAAGGCTAATACTCATTTAAAATGGGGCTTGTCAAGTCAGGACCAATTTGTCCGAAAATCCAAGGCTAACACCCCCTCCAAAAACCAAGTTCAATCATTTTTGGGGGAAAAGTCTATTACCCATAAATTTGAAGTCTAATACCAACTAAAAGGGATTGGATATGAACAAGGTTAGAAATATAAGGCTAATACTCATTTAAATGGGGCTCGCCGAATAAGGATCAATTTGTCCGAAAATCCAAGGCTAACATCCCCTCCAAAAACCAAGTTCTATCATTTTGGGGGAAAAAGTCTATTACCTATAAATTTGAAGTCTAATACCAACTAAAAGGGCTTGTATATGAACAAGGTTAGAAATATAAGGCTAATACTCATTTAATATGGGGCTCGTGAAGTCAGGACCAATTTGTCCGAAAATCCAAGGGTAACACCCCCCCTCAAAAACCAAGTTCTATCATTTTGGGGGGAAAACTCTATTACCCATAAATTTGAAGTCCAATACCAACAAAAAGGGATTGGATATGAACAAGGTTAGAAATCTAAGGCTAATACTCATTTAAAATGGGGCTCGTGAAGTCAGGACCAATTTGTCCGAAAATCCAAGGCTAACACCCCCTCCAAAAACCAAGCTCTATCATTTTGAGGGGAAAAGTCTATTACCCATAAATTTGAAGTCTAATACCAACTAAAAGGGATTGGATATGAACAAGGTTAGAAATATAAGGCTAATACTCATTTAAAATAGGGCTCGTCGAGTGAGGACCAATTTGTCCGAAAATCCAAGGCTAACACCCCCCTCCAAAAACCAAGTTCAATCATTTTTTGGGGGGAAAAGTCTATTACCCATAAATTTGAAGTCTCATACCAACTAATAGGTATTGGATATGAACAAGGTTAGAAATCTAAGGCTAATACTCATTTAAAATAGGGCTCGTCAAGTCGGGAACCAATTTGTCACGAAAATCCAAGGCTAACACCCCCTCCAAAAACCAAGTTCTATCATTTTGGAGGAAAAAGTCTATTACCCATAAATTTGAAGTTTAATAGCATCTAAAAGGTATTGGATATGAACTAGGTTAGAAATCTAAGGCTAATACTCATTTAAAATGGGGCTCGTGAAGTCGGGACCAATTTGTCCGAAAATCCAAGGCTAACACCCCCTCCAAAAAACAAAGTTCAATCATTTTTGGGGGAAAAGTCTATTACCCATAAATTTGAAGTCTAATACCAAATAAAAGGGATTGTATATGAACAATGTTAGAAATATAAGGCTAATACTCATTTAAATGGGGCTCGCCGAATAAGGATCAATTTGTCCGAAAATCCAAGGCTAACACCCTCTCAAAAAACCAAGTTCTATCATTTTGGGGGGAAAAGTGTATTACCTATTAATTTGAAGTCTAATACCAACTAAAAGGGCTTGGATATGAACAAGGTTAGAAATATAAGGCTAATACTCATTTAATATGGGGCTCGTGAAGTCAGGACCAATTTGTCCGAAAATCCAAGGGTAACACCCCCCTCAAAAACCAAGTTCTATCATTTTGGGGGGAAAAGTCTATTACCCATAAATTTGAAGTCCAATACCAACAAAAAGGGATTGGATATGAACAAGGTTAGAAATCTAAGGCTAATACTCATTTAAAATGGGGCTCGTGAAGTCAGGACCAATTTGTCCGAAAATCCAAGGCTAACACCCCCTCCAAAAACCAAGTTCTATCATTTTGAGGGGAAAAGTCTATTACCCATAAATTTGAAGTCTAATACCAACTAAAAGTGATTGGATATGAACAAGGTTAGAAATGTAAGGCTAATACTCATTTAAAATGGGGCTCGTCCAGTCAGGACCAATTTGTCTGAAAATCAAAGGCTAACACCCCCTCCAAAAACCAAGTTCTATCATTTTGGGGGAAAACATCTATTACCCATAAATTTGAAGTCTAATACCAACTAAAAGGTATTGGATATGAACAAGGTTAGAAATCTAAGGCTAATACTCATTTAAAATGGGGCTCGTGAAGTCAGGATCAATTTGTCCGAAAATCCAAGGCTAACACCCCCTCCAAAAACCAAGTTCTATCATTTTGGGGGGAAAAGTCTATTACCCATAAATTTGAAGTCCAATACCAACAAAAAGGGATTGGATATGAACAAGGTTAGAAATATAAGGCTAATACTCATTTTAAATGGGGCTCGTGAAGTGAGGACCAATTTGTCCGAAAATCCAAGGCTAACACCCCCTCCAAAAACCAAGTTCTATCATTTTGGGGGAAAAAGTCTATTACCCATAAATTTGAAGTTTAATACCATCTAAAAGGTATTGGATATGAACTAGGTTAGAAATCTAAGGCTAATACTCATTTAAAATGGGGCTCGTGAAGTCAGGACCAATTTGTCCGAAAATCCAAGGCTAACACCCCCTCCAAAAACCAAGTTCTATCATTTTGGGGGGAAAAGTCTATTACCCATAAATTTTAAGTCTAATACCAACTAAAAGGGATTGGATATGAACAAGGTTAGAAATAAAAGGCTAATACTCATTATAAATAGGGCTCGTCGAGTGAGGACCAATTTGTTCGAAAATCCAAGGCTAACACCCCCTCCAAAAACCAAGTTCAATCATTTTTGGGGGAAAAGTCTATTACCCATAAATTTGAAGTCTAATACCAACTAAAAGGTATTGGATATGAACAAGGTTAGAAATCTAAGGCTAATACTCATTTAAAATGGGGCTCGTCAAGTCAGGACCAATTTGTCACGAAAATCCAAGGCTAACACCCCCTCCAAAAACCAAGTTCTATCATTTTGGGGGAAAATGTCTATTACCCAAAAATTTGAAGTCTAATACCAACTAAAAGGGATTGGATATGAACAAGGTTAGAAATATAAGGCTAATACTCATTTAAAATAGGGCTCGTCGAGTGAGGACCAATTTGTCCGAAAATCCAAGGCTAACACCCCCTCCAAAAACCAAGTTCAATCATTTTTGGGGGAAAAGTCTATTACCCATAAATTTGAAGTCTCATACCAACTAATAGGTATTGGATATGAACAAGGTTAGAAATCTAAGGCTAATACTCATTTAAAATAGGGCTCGTCAAGTCAGAACCAATTTGTCTGAAAATCCAAGGCTAACACCCCCTCCAAAAACCAAGTTCTATCATTTTGGAGGAAAAAGTCTATTACCCATAAATTTGAAGTTTAATAGCATCTAAAAGGTATTGGATATGAACTAGGTTAGAAATGTAAGGCTAATACTCATTTAAAATGGGGCTCGTGAAGTCAGGACCAATTTGTCCGAAAATCCAAGGCTAACACCCCTCCAAAAAACAAAGTTCAATCATTTTTTGGGGGGAAAAGTCTATTACCCATAAATTTGAAGTCTAATACCAACTAAAAGGGATTGTATATGAACAATGTTAGAAATATAAGGCTAATACTCATTTAAATGGGGCTCGCCGAATAAGGATCAATTTGTCCGAAAATCCAAGGCTAACACCCCCTCAAAAAACCAAGTTCTATCATTTTGGGGGGAAAAGTGTATTACCTATTAATTTGAAGTCTAATACCAACTAAAAGGGCTTGGATATGAAAAAGGTTAGAAATATAAGGCTAATACTCATTTAATATGGGGCTCGTGAAGTCAGGACCAATTTGTCCGAAAATCCAAGGGTAACACCCCCCCTCAAAAACCAAGTTCTATCATTTTGGGGGGAAAAGTCTATTACCCATAAATTTGAAGTCCAATACCAACAAAAAGGGATTGGATATGAACAAGGTTAGAAATCTAAGGCTAATACTCATTTAAAATGGGGCTCGTGAAGTCAGGACCAATTTGTCCGAAAATCCAAGGCTAACACCCCCTCCAAAAACCAAGTTCTATCATTTTGAGGGGAAAAGTCTATTACCCATAAATTTGAAGTCTAATACCAACTAAAAGTGATTGGATATGAACAAGGTTAGAAATGTAAGGCTAATACTCATTTAAAATGGGGCTCGTCCCAGTCGGGGACCAATTTGTCTGAAAATCCAAGGCTAACACCC
Source organism: Salix suchowensis (assembly GCA_029030765.1). Taxonomy (NCBI): domain Eukaryota; kingdom Viridiplantae; phylum Streptophyta; class Magnoliopsida; order Malpighiales; family Salicaceae; genus Salix; species Salix suchowensis. The sequence goes on from JAPFFH010000055.1 coordinate 79,167, forward strand.
CCTCCAAAAACCAAGTTCTATCATTTTGGGGGAAAACATCTATTACCCATAAATTTGAAGTCTAATACCAACTAAAAGGTATTGGATATGAAAAAGGTTAGAAATCTAAGGCTAATACTCATTTAAAATGGGGCTCGTGAAGTCAGGATCAATTTGTCTGAAAATCCAAGGCTAACACCCCCTCCAAAAACCAAGTTCTATCATTTTGGGGGGAAAAGTCTATTACCCATAAATTTGAAGTCCAATACCAACAAAAAGGGATTGGATATGAACAAGGTTAGAAATATAAGGCTAATACTCATTTTAAATGGGGCTCGTGAAGTCAGGACCAATTTGTCCGAAAATCCAAGGCTAACACCCCCTCCAAAAACCAAGTTCTATCATTTTGGGGGAAAAAGTCTATTACCCATAAATTTGAAGTTTAATACCATCTAAAAGGTATTGTATATGAACTAGGTTAGAAATCTAAGGCTAATACTCATTTAAAATGGGGCTCGTGAAGTCAGGACCAATTTGTCCGAAAATCCAAGTCTAACACCCCCTCCAAAAACCAAGTTCTATCATTTTGGGGGGAAAAGTCTATTACCCATAAATTTTAAGTCTAATACCAACTAAAAGGGATTGGATATGAACAAGGTTAGAAATAAAAAGCTAATACTCATTATAAATAGGGCTCGTCGAGTGAGGACCAATTTGTTCTAAAATCCAAGGCTAACACCCCCTCCAAAAACCAAGTTCAATCATTTTTGGGGTAAAAGTCTATTACCCATAAATTTGAAGTCTAATACCAACTAAAAGGTATTGGATATGAACAAGGTTAGAAATCTAAGGCTAATACTCATTTAAAATGGGGCTCGTCAAGTCAGGACCAATTTGTCTGAAAATCCTAGGCTAACACCCCCTCCAAAAACCAAGTTCTATCATTTTGGGGGAAAATGTCTATTACCCAAAAATTTGAAGTCTAATACCAACTAAAAGGTATGGGATATGAACAAGGTTAGAAATATAAGGCTAATACTCATTTAAAATGGGGCTCATGAAGTCAGGACCAATTTGTCCGAAAATCCAAGGCTAACACCCCCTCCAAAAACCAAGTTCTATCATTTTGGGGGGAAAAGTCTATTACCCATAAATTTGAAGTATCATACCAACTAATAGGTATTGGATATGAACAAGGTTAGAAATCTAAGGCTAATACTCATTTAAAATAGGGCTCGTCAAGTCAGGACCAATTTGTCCGAAAATCCAAGGCTAACACCCCCTCCAAAAACCAAGTTCTATCATTTTGGGGGGAAAAGTCTATTACCCATAAATTTTAAGTCTAATACCAACTAAAAGGGATTGGATATGAACAAGGTTAGAAATAAAAGGCTAATACTCATTATAAATAGGGCTCGTCGAGTGAGGACCAATTTGTTCGAAAATCCAAGGCTAACACCCCCTCCAAAAACCAAGTTCAATCATTTTTGGGGGAAAAGTCTATTACCCATAAATTTGAAGTCTAATACCAACTAAAAGGTATTGGATATGAACAAGGTTAGAAATCTAAGGCTAATACTCATTTAAAATGGGGCTCGTCAAGTCAGGACCAATTTGTCTGAAAATCCAAGGCTAACACCCCCTCCAAAAACCAAGTTCTATCATTTTGGGGGAAAATGTCTATTACCCAAAAATTTGAAGTCTAATACCAACTAAAAGGGATTGGATATGAACAAGGTTAGAAATATAAGGCTAATACTCATTTAAAATAGGGCTCGTCGAGTGAGGACCAATTTGTCCGAAAATCCAAGGCTAACACCCCCTCCAAAAACCAAGTTCAATCATTTTTGGGGGAAAAGTCTATTACCCATAAATTTGAAGTCTCATACCAACTAATAGGTATTGGATATGAACAAGGTTAGAAATCTAAGGCTAATACTCATTTAAAATAGGGCTCGTCAAGTCAGAACCAATTTGTCTGAAAATCCAAGGCTAACACCCCCTCCAAAAACCAAGTTCTATCATTTTGGAGGAAAAAGTCTATTACCCATAAATTTGAAGTTTAATAGCATCTAAAAGGTATTGGATATGAACTAGGTTAGAAATGTAAGGCTAATACTCATTTAAAATGGGGCTCGTGAAGTCAGGACCAATTTGTCCGAAAATCCAAGGCTAACACCCCCTCCAAAAACAAAGTTCAATCATTTTTGGGGGAAAAGTCTATTACCCATAAATTTGAAGTCTAATACCAACTAAAAGGGATTGTATATGAACAATGTTAGAAATATAAGGCTAATACTCATTTAAATGGGGCTCGCCGAATAAGGATCAATTTGTCCGAAAATCCAAGGCTAACACCCCCTCAAAAAACCAAGTTCTATCATTTTGGGGGGAAAAGTCTATTACCTATTAATTTGAAGTCTAATACCAACTAAAAGGGCTTGGATATGAACAAGGTTAGAAATATAATGCTAATACTCATTAAATATGGGGCTCGTGAAGTCAGGACCAATTTGTCCGAAAATCCAAGGGTAACACCCCCCCTCAAAAACCACGTTCTATCAATTTTGGGGGGAAAAGTCTATTACCCATAAATTTGAAGTCCAATACCAACAAAAAGGGATTGGATATGAACAAGGTTAGAAATCTAAGGCTAATACTCATTTAAAATGGGGCTCGTGAAGTCGGGGACCAATTTGTCCGAAAATCCAATGCTAACACCCCCCTCCAAAAACCAAGTTCTATCATTTTGAGGGGAAAAGTCTATTACCCATAAATTTGAAGTCTAATACCAACTAAAAGGGCTTGGATATGAACAAGGTTAGAAATATAAGGCTAATACTCATTTAATATGGGGCTCGTGAAGTCAGGACCAATTTGTCCGAAAATCCAAGGGTAACACCCCCCCTCAAAAACCAAGTTCTATCATTTTTGGGGGGAAAAGTCTATTACCCATAAATTTGAAGTCCAATACCAACAAAAAGGGATTGGATATGAACAAGGTTAGAAATCTAAGGCTAATACTCATTTAAAATGGGGCTCGTGAAGTCAGGATCAATTTGTCTGAAAATCCAAGGCTAACACCCCCTCCAAAAACCAAGTTCTATCATTTTTGGGGGGGAAAAGTCTATTACCCATAAATTTGAAGTCCAATACCAACAAAAAGGGATTGGATATGAACAAGGTTAGAAATATAAGGCTAATACTCATTTTAAATGGGGCTCGTGAAGTCAGGACCAATTTGTCCGAAAATCCAAGGCTAACACCCCCTCCAAAAACCAAGTTCTATCATTTTGGGGGAAAAAGTCTATTACCCATAAATTTGAAGTTTAATACCATCTAAAAGGTATTGGATATGAACTAGGTTAGAAATCTAAGGCTAATACTCATTTAAAATGGGGCTCGTGAAGTCAGGACCAATTTGTCCGAAAATCCAAGTCTAACACCCCCTCCAAAAACCAAGTTCTATCATTTTGGGGGGAAAAGTCTATTACCCATAAATTTTAAGTCTAATACCAACTAAAAGGGATTGGATATGAACAAGGTTAGAAATAAAAAGCTAATACTCATTATAAATAGGGGCTCGTCGAGTGAGGACCAATTTGTTCTAAAATCCAAGGCTAACACCCCCTCCAAAAACCAAGTTCAATCATTTTTTGGGGGTAAAAGTCTATTACCCATAAATTTGAAGTCTAATACCAACTAAAAGGTATTGGATATGAACAAGGTTAGAAATCTAAGGCTAATACTCATTTAAAATGGGGCTCGTCAAGTCAGGACCAATTTGTCTGAAAATCCTAGGCTAACACCCCCTCCAAAAACCAAGTTCTATCATTTTGGGGGAAAATGTCTATTACCCAAAAATTTGAAGTCTAATACCAACTAAAAGGTATGGGATATGAACAAGGTTAGAAATATAAGGCTAATACTCATTTAAAATGGGGCTCATGAAGTCAGGACCAATTTGTCCGAAAATCCAAGGCTAACACCCCCTCCAAAAACCAAGTTCTATCATTTTGGGGGGAAAAGTCTATTACCCATAAATTTGAAGTATCATACCAACTAATAGGTATTGGATATGAACAAGGTTAGAAATCTAAGGCTAATACTCATTTAAAATAGGGCTCGTCAAGTCAGGACCAATTTGTCTGAAAATCCTAGGCTAACACCCCCTCCAAAAACCAAGTTCTATCATTTTGGAGGAAAAAGTCTATTACCCATAAATTTGAAGTTTAATAGCATCTAAAAGGTATTGGATATGAACTAGGTTAGAAATCTAAGGCTAATACTCATTTAAAATGGGGCTCGTGAAGTCAGGACCAATTTGTCCGAAAATCCAAGGCTAACACCCCCTCCAAAAACAAAGTTCAATCATTTTTGGGGGAAAAGTCTATTACCCATAAATTTGAAGTCTAATACCAACTAAAAGGGATTGTATATGAACAATGTTAGAAATATAAGGCTAATACTCATTTAAATGGGGCTCGCCGAATAAGGATCAATTTGTCCGAAAATCCAAGGCTAACACCCCCTCAAAAAACCAAGTTCTATCATTTTGGGGGGAAAAGTCTATTACCTATTAATTTGAAGTCTAATACCAACTAAAAGGGCTTGGATATGAACAAGGTTAGAAATATAATGCTAATACTCATTAAATATGGGGCTCGTGAAGTCAGGACCAATTTGTCCGAAAATCCAAGGGTAACACCCCCCCTCAAAAACCACGTTCTATCATTTTGGGGGGAAAAGTCTATTACCCATAAATTTGAAGTCCAATACCAACAAAAAGGGATTGGATATGAACAAGGTTAGAAATCTAAGGCTAATACTCATTTAAAATGGGGCTCGTGAAGTCAGGACCAATTTGTCCGAAAATCCAATGCTAACACCCCCTCCAAAAACCAAGTTCTATCATTTTGAGGGGAAAAGTCTATTACCCATAAATTTGAAGTCTAATACCAACTAAAAGGGCTTGGATATGAACAAGGTTAGAAATATAAGGCTAATACTCATTTAAAATGGGGGCTCGTCCCAATCAGGGACCAATTTGTCTGAAAATCCAAGGCTAACACCCCCTCTAAAAACCAAGTTCTATCATTTTGGGGGAAAACATCTATTACCCATAAATTTGAAGTCTAATACCAACTAAAAGGTATTGGATATGAACAAGGTTAGAAATCTAAAGCTAATACTCATTTAAAATGGGGCTCGTGAAGTCAGGACCAATTTGTCCGAAAATCCAAGGCTAAAACCCCCTCCAAAAACCAAGTTTATCATTTTGGGGGGAAAAGTCTATTACCTATAAATTTGAAGTCTAATACGAACTAAAAGGGCTTGGATATGAACAAGGTTAGAAATATAAGGCTAATACTCATTTAATATGGGCCTCGTGAAGTCAGGACCAATTTATCCGAAAATCCAAGGGTAACACCCCCCCTCAAAAACCAAGTTCTATCATTTTGGGGGGAAAAGTCTATTACTCATAAATTTGAAGTCCAATACCAACAAAAAGGGATTGGATATGAACAAGGTTAGAAATCTAAGGCTAATACTCATTTAAAATGGGGCTGGTCAAGTGAGGACCAATTTGTCCGAAAATCCAAGGCTAACACCTCCTCCAAAAACCAAGTTCAATCATTTTTGGGGGAAAAGTCTATTACCCATAAATTTGAAGTCTAATACCAACTAATAGGTATTGGATATGAACAAGGTTAGAAATCTAAGGCTAATACTCATTTAAAATGGGGCTCGTCAAGTCAGGACCAATTTGTCTGAAAATCCAAGGCTAACACCCCCTCCAAAAACCAAGTTCTATCATTTTGGGGGAAAAAGTCTATTACCCATAAATTTGAAGTCTAATACCAACTAAAAGGGATTGGATATGAACAAGGTTAGAAATATAAGGCTAATACTCATTTAAATGGGGCTCGCCGAATAAGGATCAATTTGTCCGAAAATCCAAGGCTAACACCCCCTCCAAAAACCAAGTTCTATCATTTTGGGGGGAAAAGTCTATTACCTATAAATTTGAAGTCTAATACCAACTAAAAGGGCTTGGATATGAACAAGGTTAGAAATATAAGGCTAATACTCATTTAATATGGGGCTCGTGAAGTCAGGACCAATTTGTCCGAAAATCCAAGGGTAACACCCCCCTCAAAAACCAAGTTCTATCATTTTTGGGGGGAAAAGTCTATTACCCATAAATTTGAAGTCCAATACCAACAAAAAGGGATTGGATATGAACAAGGTTAGAAATCTAAGGCTAATACTCATTTAAAATGGGGCTCGTGAAGTCAGGACCAAATTGTCCGAAAATCCAAGGCTAACACCCCCTCCAAAAACCAAGTTCTATCATTTTGAGGGGAAAAGTCTATTACCCATAAATTTGAAGTCTAATACCAACTAAAAGGGATTGGATATGAACAAGGTTAGAAATATAAGGCTAATACTCATTTAAAATAGGGCTCGTCGAGTGAGGACCAATTTGTCCGAAAATCCAAGGCTAACACCCCCTCCAAAAACCAAGTTCAATCATTTTTGGGGGAAAAGTCTATTACCCATAAATTTGAAGTCTCATACCAACTAATAGGTATTGGATATGAACAAGGTTAGAAATCTAAGGCTAATACTCATTTAAAATAGGGCTCGTCAAGTCAGGACCAATTTGTCTGAAAATCCAAGGCTAACACCCCCTCCAAAAACCAAGTTCTATCATTATGGAGGAAAAAGTCTATTACCCATAAATTTGAAGTTTAATAGCATCTAAAAGGTATTGGATATGAACTAGGTTAGAAATCTAAGGCTAATACTCATTTAAAATGGGGCTCGTGAAGTCAGGACCAATTTGTCCGAAAATCCAAGGCTAACACCCCCTCCAAAAACAAAGTTCAATCATTTTTGGGGGAAAAGTCTATTACCCATAAATTTGAAGTCTAATACCAACTAAAAGGGATTGTATATGAACAATGTTAGAAATATAAGGCTAATACTCATTTAAATGGGGCTCACCGAATAAGGATCAATTTGTCCGAAAATCCAAGGCTAACACCCCATCAAAAAACCAAGTTCTATCATTTTGGGGGGAAAAGTGTATTACCTATTAATTTGAAGTCTAATACCAACTAAAAGGGCTTGGATATGAACAAGGTTAGAAATATAAGGCTAATACTCATTTAATATGGGGCTCGTGAAGTCAGGACCAATTTGTCCGAAAATCCAAGGGTAACACCCCCCCTCAAAAACCAAGTTCTATTATTTTGGGGGGAAAAGTCTATTACCCATAAATTTGAAGTCCAATACCAACAAAAAGGGATTGGATATGAACAAGGTTAGAAATCTAAGGCTAATACTCATTTAAAATGGGGCTCGTGAAGTCAGGACCAATTTGTCCGAAAATCCAAGGCTAACACCCCCTCCAAAAACCAAGTTCTATCATTTTGAGGGGAAAAGTCTATTACCCATAAATTTGAAGTCTAATACCAACTAAAAGTGATTGGATATGAACAAGGTTAGAAATGTAAGGCTAATACTCATTTAAAATGGGGCTCGTCCAGTCAGGACCAATTTGTCTGAAAATCCAAGGCTAACACCCCCTCCAAAAACCAAGTTCTATCATTTTGGGGGAAAACATCTATTACCCATAAATTTGAAGTCTAATACCAACTAAAAGGTATTGGATATGAAAAAGGTTAGAAATCTAAGGCTAATACTCATTTAAAATGGGGCTCGTGAAGTCAGGATCAATTTGTCCGAAAATCCAAGGCTAACACCCCCTCCAAAAACCAAGTTCTATCATTTTGGGGGGAAAAGTCTATTACCCATAAATTTGAAGTCCAATACCAACAAAAAGGGATTGGATATGAACAAGGTTAGAAATATAAGGCTAATACTCATTTTGAATGGGGCTCGTGAAGTCAGGACCAATTTGTCCGAAAATCCAAGGCTAACACCCCCTCCAAAAACCAAGTTCTATCATTTTGGGGGAAAAAGTCTATTACCCATAAATTTGAAGTTTAATACCATCTAAAAGGTATTGGATATGAACTAGGTTAGAAATCTAAGGCTAATACTCATTTAAAATGGGGCTCGTGAAGTCAGGACCAATTTGTCCGAAAATCCAAGTCTAACACCCCCTCCAAAAACCAAGTTCTATCATTTTGGGGGGAAAAGTCTATTACCCATAAATTTTAAGTCTAATACCAACTAAAAGGGATTGGATATGAACAAGGTTAGAAATAAAAAGCTAATACTCATTATAAATAGGGCTCGTCGAGTGAGGACCAATTTGTTCTAAAATCCAAGGCTAACACCCCCTCCAAAAACCAAGTTCAATCATTTTTGGGGTAAAAGTCTATTACCCATAAATTTGAAGTCTAATACCAACTAAAAGGTATTGGATATGAACAAGGTTAGAAATCTAAGGCTAATACTCATTTAAAATGGGGCTCGTCAAGTCAGGACCAATTTGTCTGAAAATCCAAGGCTAACACCCCCTCCAAAAACCAAGTTCTATCATTTTGGGGTAAAATGTCTATTACCCAAAAATTTGAAGTCTAATACCAACTAAAAGGTATGGGATATGAACAAGGTTAGAAATATAAGGCTAATACTCATTTAAAATGGGGCTCGTGAAGTCAGGACCAATTTGTCCGAAAATCCAAGGCTAACACCCCCTCCAAAAACCAAGTTCAATCATTTTTGGGGGAAAAGTCTATTACCCATAAATTTGAAGACTAATACCAACTAAAAGGGATTGGATATGAACAAGGTTAGAAATATAAGGCTAATACTCATTTAAATGGGGCTCGTCGAATAAGGATCAATTTGTCCGAAAACCAAAGGCGAACACCCCCTTCAAAAACCAAGTTCTATCATTTTGGGGGGAAAGTCTATTACCCATAAATTTGAAGTCTAATACCAACTAAAAGGGATTGGATATGAACAAGGTTAGAAATATAAGGCTAATACTCATTTAAAATAGGGCTCGTCGAGTGAGGACCAATTTGTCCGAAAATCCAAGGCTAACACCCCCTCCAAAAACCAAGTTCAATCATTTTTGGGGGAAAAGTCTATTACCCATAAATTTGAAGTCTAATACCAACTA
>JAPFFH010000551.1:0-16749 GCA_029030765.1 Salix suchowensis
ATACTCATTTAAATGGGGCTCGTCGAGTCAGGGATCAATTTGTCCGAAAAATCCAAGGCTAACACCCCCTCCAAAAACCAAGTTCAACCATGTTTGGGAGAAAAGTGTATTACCCATAAATTTGAAGTCTAACACCAACTAAAAGGTCTTGTATATGAACAAGGTTAGAAATATAAGGCTAATACTCATTTAAATGGGGCTCGTCGAGTCAGGATCAATTTGTCCGAAAATCCAAGGCTAACACCCCCTCCAAAAAGCAATTTCAACCATGTTTAAAAGAAAAGTGTATTACCCATAAATTTGAAGTCTAACACCAACTAAAAGTTCTTGTATATGAAAAAGGTTAGAAATATAAGGCTAATACTCATTTAAATGGGTCTCGTTGAGTCATGATCAATTTGTCCAAAAATCCAAGGCTAACACCCCCTCCAAAAAGCAATTTCAACCATGTTTGGGAGAAAAGTGTATTACCCATAAATTTGAAAGTCTAATACCAACTAAAAGGGTCTTGGATATGAAAAAGGTTAGAAATATAAGGCTAATACTCATTTAAATGGGGCTCGTCGAGTCAGGATCAATTTGTCCGAAAATCCAAGGCTAACACCCCCTCCAAAAACCAAGTTCAACCATGTTTGGGAGAAAAGTGTATTACCCATAAATTTGAAGTCTAACACCAACTAAAAGGTCTTGTATATGAACAAGGTTAGAAATATAAGGCTAATACTCATTTAAATGGGGCTCGTCGAGTCAGGATCAATTTGTCCGAAAATCCAAGGCTAACACCCCCTCCAAAAACCAAGTTCAACCATGTTTGGGAGAAAAGTGTATTACCCATAAATTTGAAGTCTAACACCAACTAAAAGGTCTTGTATATGAACAAGGTTAGAAATATAAGGCTAATACTCATTTAATTGGGGGCTCGTCGAGTCGGGATCAATTTGTCCGAAAATCCAAGGCTAACACCCCTCCAAAAACCAAGTTCAACCATGTTTGGGGAGAAAAAGTGTATTACCCATAAATTTGAAGTCTAACACCAACTAAAAGGTCTTGTATATGAAAAAGGTTAGAAATATAAGGCTAATACTCATTTAAATGGGGCTCGTTGAATCAGGATCAATTTGTCCGAAAATCCAAGGCTAACACCCCTCCAAAAACCAAGTTCAACCATGTTTAGGGAGAAAAGTGTATTACCCATAAATTTGAAGTCTAACACCAACTAAAAGGTCTTGTATATGAAAAAGGTTTAGAAATATAAGGCTAATACTCATTTAAATGGGGCTCGTTGAGTCGAGATCAATTTGTCCGAAAAATCCAAGGCTAACACCCCCTCCAAAAACCAAGTTTCAACCATGTTTGGGAGAAAAGTGTATTACCCATAAATTTGAAAGTCTAATACCAACTAAAAGGGTCTTGGATATGAACAAGGTTAGAAATATAAGGCTAATACTCATTTAAATGGGGCTCGCCGAGTCAGGGATCAATTTGTCCGAAAAATCCAAGGCTAACACCCCCTCCAAAAACCAAGTTTCAACCATGTTTGGGAGAAAAGTGTATTACCCATAAATTTGAAAGTCTAATACCAACTAAAAGGTCTTGTATATGAAACAAGGTTAGAAATATAAGGCTAATACTCATTTAAATGGGGCTCGTTGAATCGAGATCAATTTGTCCGAAAATCCAAGGCTAACACCCCCTCCAAAAACCAAGTTCAACCATGTTTGAGAGAAAAGTGTATTACCCATAAATTTGAAGTCTAACACCAACTAAAAGGTCTTGTATATGAAACAAAGGTTAGAAATATAAGGCTAATACTCATTTAAATGGGGGCTCGTTGAGTCGGGATCAATTTGTCCGAAAATCCAAGGCTAACACCCCCTCCAAAAACCAAGTTTCAACCATGTTTGGGAGAAAAGTGTATTACCCATAAATTTGAAAGTCTAATACCAACTAAAAGGGTCTTGGATATGAAAAAGGTTAGAAATATAAGGCTAATACTCATTTAAATGGGGCTCGCCGAGTCGGGATCAATTTGTCCGAAAAATCCAAGGCTAACACCCCTCCAAAAACCAAGTTCAATCATGTTTGGGGAGAAAAGTGTATTACCCATAAATTTGAAGTCTAATACCAACTAAAAGGTCTTGGATATGAACAAGGTTAGAAATATAAGGCTAATACTCATTTAAATGGGGGCTCGTCGAGTCGGGATCAATTTGTCCGAAAATCCAAGGCTAACACCCCTCCAAAAACCAAGTTCAACCATGTTTGGGAGAAAAGTGTATTACCCATAAATTTGAAGTCTAATACCAACTAAAAGCTCTTGGATATGAACAAGGTTAGAAATATAAGGCTAATACTCATTTAAATGGGGCTCGCCGAGTCGTGATCAATTTGTCCGAAAATCCAAGGCTAACACCCCCTCCAAAAACCAAGTTTCAACCATGTTTAGAAAGAAAAGTGTATTACCCATAAATTTGAAGTCTAACACCAACTAAAAGGTCTTGTATATGAAACAAAGGTTAGAAATATAAGGCTAATACTCATTTAAATGGGGCTCGTCGAGTCAGGAACAATTTGTCCGAAAATCCAAGGCTAACACCCCTCCAAAAACCAAGTTCAATCATGTTTGGGAGAAAAGTGTATTACCCATAAATTTGAAGTCTAACACCAACTAAAAGGTCTTGGATATGAAACAAAGGTTAGAAATATAAGGCTAATACTCATTTAAATGGGGCTCGTCGAGTCAGGATCAATTTGTCCGAAAATCCAAGGCTAACACCCCCTCCAAAAACCAAGTTCAACCGTGTTTGGGGAAAAGTGTATTACCCATAAATTTGAAGTCTAACATCAACTAAAAGGTCTTTGTATATGAACAAGGTTAGAAATATAAGGCTAATACTCATTTAAATGGGGGCTCGTCGAGTCGGGATCAATTTGTCCGAAAATCCAAGGCTAACACCCCTCCAAAAACCAAGTTCAACCATGTTTGGGGAGAAAAGTGTATTACCCATAAATTTGAAGTCTAACACCAACTAAAAGGTCTTGTATATGAAACAAGGTTAGAAATATAAGGCTAATACTCATTTAAATGGGGCTCGTCGAGTCAGATCAATTTGTCCGAAAAATCCAAGGCTAACACCCCTCCAAAAAACCAAGTTCAACCATGTTTGGGAGAAAAGTGTATTACCCATAAATTTGAAGTCTAATACCAACTAAAAGGGTCTTGGATATGAAAAAGGTTAGAAATATAAGGCTAATACTCATTTAAATGGGGCTCGTCGAGTCGGGATCAATTTGTCCGAAAAATCCAAGGCTAACACCCCTCCAAAAACCAAGTTCAACCATGTTTGGGAGAAAAGTGTATTACCCATAAATTTGAAAGTCTAACACCAACTAAAAGGGTCTTGGATATGAAAAAGGTTAGAAATATAAGGCTAATACTCATTTAAATGGGGCTCGCCGAGTCGGGATCAATTTGTCCGAAAATCCAAGGCTAACACCCCCTCCAAAAACCAAGTTCAACCATGTTTGAGAGAAAAGTGTATTACCCATAAATTTGAAGTCTAACACCAACTAAAAGGTCTTGTATATGAAAAAGGTTAGAAATATAAGGCTAATACTCATTTAAATGGGGCTCGTCGAGTCGGGATCAATTTGTCCGAAAAATCCAAGGCTAACACCCCCTCCAAAAACCAAGTTCAACCATGTTTGGGAGAAAAGTGTATTACCCATAAATTTGAAGTCTAATACCAACTAAAAGGGTCTTGGATATGAAAAAGGTTAGAAATATAAGGCTAATACTCATTTAAATGGGGCTCGTCGAGTCGGGATCAATTTGTCCGAAAATCCAAGGCTAACACCCCCTCCAAAAACCAAGTTCAACCATGTTTGGGAGAAAAGTGTATTACCCATAAATTTGAAGTCTAACACCAACTAAAAGGTCTTGGATATGAAACAAAGGTTAGAAATATAAGGCTAATACTCATTTAAATGGGGCTCGTCGAGTCGAGATCAATTTGTCCGAAAATCCAAGGCTAACACCCCTCCAAAAACCAAGTTCAACCATGTTTGGGAGAAAAGTGTATTACCCATAAATTTGAAGTCTAACACCAACTAAAAAGGTCTTGTATATGAACAAGGTTAGAAATATAAGGCTAATACTCATTTAAATGGGGCTCGTCGAGTCGGGATCAATTTGTCCGAAAATCCAAGGCTAACACCCCCTCCAAAAACCAAGTTCAACCATGTTTGGGGAGAAAAGTGTATTACCCATAAATTTGAAGTCTAACACCAACTAAAAGGTCTTGTATATGAAAAAGGTTAGAAATATAAGGCTAATACTCATTTAAATGGGGCTCGTTGAGTCAGGGATCAATTTGTCCGAAAAATCCAAGGCTAACACCCCCTCCAAAAACCAAGTTCAACCATGTTTGGGAGAAAAGTGTATTACCCATAAATTTGAAGTCTAATACCAACTAAAAGGGTCTTGGATATGAAAAAGGTTAGAAATATAAGGCTAATACTCATTTAAATGGGGCTCGCCGAGTCAGGGATCAATTTGTCCGAAAATCCAAGGCTAACACCCCCTCCAAAAACCAAGTTCAACCATGTTTGGGAGAAAAGTGTATTACCCATAAATTTGAAGTCTAACACCAACTAAAAGGTCTTGGATATGAACAAGGTTAGAAATATAAGGCTAATACTCATTTAAATGGGGGCTCGTCGAGTCAGGGATCAATTTGTCCGAAAAATCCAAGGCTAACACCCCTCCAAAAACCAAGTTCAACCATGTTTGGGAGAAAAGTGTATTACCCATAAATTTGAAGTCTAACACCAACTAAAAGGTCTTGTATATGAACAAGGTTAGAAATATAAGGCTAATACTCATTTAAATGGGGCTCGTCGAGTCGGGATCAATTTGTCCGAAAAATCCAAGGCTAACACCCCCTCCAAAAACCAAGTTCAACCATGTTTGGGGAGAAAAAGTGTATTACCCATAAATTTGAAGTCTAACACCAACTAAAAGGTCTTGTATATGAAAAAGGTTAGAAATATAAGGCTAATACTCATTTAAATGGGGCTCGTCGAGTCGGGATCAATTTGTCCGAAAAATCCAAGGCTAACACCCCCTCCAAAAACCAAGTTCAACCATGTTTGAGAGAAAAGTGTATTACCCATAAATTTGAAGTCTAACACCAACTAAAAGGTCTTGTATATGAAAAAGGTTAGAAATATAAGGCTAATACTCATTTAAATGGGGCTCGTCGAGTCAGGGATCAATTTGTCCGAAAATCCAAGGCTAACACCCTCCAAAAACCAAGTTCAACCATGTTTGGGAGAAAAGTGTATTACCCATAAATTTGAAAGTCTAATACCAACTAAAAGGGTCTTGGATATGAAACAAAGGTTAGAAATATAAGGCTAATACTCATTTAAATGGGGCTCGTCGAGTCAGGGATCAATTTGTCCGAAAAATCCAAGGCTAACACCCCCTCCAAAAACCAAGTTTCAACCATGTTTGGGAGAAAAAGTGTATTACCCATAAATTTGAAAGTCTAATACCAACTAAAAGGTCTTGTATATGAAACAAAGGTTAGAAATATAAGGCTAATACTCATTTAAATGGGGGCTCGTCGAGTCGGGATCAATTTGTCCGAAAATCCAAGGCTAACACCCCTCCAAAAACCAAGTTCAACCATGTTTAGAAAGAAAAGTGTATTACCCATAAATTTGAAGTCTAACACCAACTAAAAGGTCTTGTATATGAAACAAAGGTTTAGAAATATAAGGCTAATACTCATTTAAATGGGGCTCGTCGAGTCGGGATCAATTTGTCCGAAAAATCCAAGGCTAACACCCCTCCAAAAACCAAGTTCAACCATGTTTGGGAGAAAAGTGTATTACCCATAAATTTGAAAGTCTAATACCAACTAAAAGGGTCTTGGATATGAAACAAAGGTTAGAAATATAAGGCTAATACTCATTTAAATGGGGCTCGCCGAGTCGGGATCAATTTGTCCGAAAAATCCAAGGCTAACACCCCTCCAAAAAACCAAGTTCAATCATGTTTGGGGAGAAAAGTGTATTACCCATAAATTTGAAGTCTAATACCAACTAAAAGGTCTTGGATATGAACAAGGTTAGAAATATAAGGCTAATACTCATTTAAATGGGGCTCGTCGAGTCGGGATCAATTTGACCGAAAAATCCAAGGCTAACACCCCTCCAAAAACCAAGTTCAACCATGTTTGGGAGAAAAGTGTATTACCCATAAATTTGAAGTCTAATACCAACTAAAAGCTCTTGGATATGAACAAGGTTAGAAATATAAGGCTAATACTCATTTAAATGGGGGCTCGTCGAGTCGGGATCAATTTGTCCGAAAATCCAAGGCTAACACCCCTCCAAAAACCAAGTTTCAACCATGTTTGGGAGAAAAGTGTATTACCCATAAATTTGAAGTCTAACACCAACTAAAAGTTCTTGTATATGAAAAAGGTTAGAAATATAAGGCTAATACTCATTTAAATGGGGCTCGTTGAGTCAGGATCAATTTGTCCGAAAATCCAAGGCTAACACCCCCTCCAAAAACCAAGTTCAATCATGTTTGGGAGAAAAGTGTATTACCCATAAATTTGAAGTCTAACACCAACTAAAAGGTCTTGGATATGAAAAAGGTTAGAAATATAAGGATAATACTCATTTAAATGGGGCTCGTCGAGTCAGGATCAATTTGTCCGAAAATCCAAGGCTAACACCCCCTCCAAAAACCAAGTTCAACCATGTTTGGGGGAAAAGTGTATTACCCATAAATTTGAAGTCTAACACCAACTAAAAGGTCTTTTATATGAACAAGGTTAGAAATATAAGGCTAATACTCATTTAATTTGGGGCTCGTCGAGTCAGGATCAATTTGTCCGAAAATCCAAGGCTAACACCCCCTCCAAAAACCAAGTTCAACCATGTTTGGGGGAAAAGTGTATTACCCATAAATTTGAAGTCTAACACCAACTAAAAGGTCTTGTATATGAACAAGGTTAGAAATATAAGGCTAATACTCATTTAAATGGGGCTCGTCGAGTCAGGATCAATTTGTCCGAAAATCCAAGGCTAACACCCCCTCCAAAAACCAAGTTTCAACCATGTTTGGGAGAAAAGTGTATTACCCATAAATTTGAAAGTCTAATACCAACTAAAAGGGTCTTGGATATGAACAAAGGTTAGAAATATAAGGCTAATACTCATTTAAATGGGGCTCGTCGAGTCAGGATCAATTTGTCCGAAAATCCAAGGCTAACACCCCCTCCAAAAACCAAGTTCAACCATGTTTGGGAGAAAAGTGTATTACCCATAAATTTGAAGTCTAACACCAACTAAAAGGTCTTGGATATGAAACAAAGGTTAGAAATATAAGGCTAATACTCATTTAAATGGGGCTCGTCGAGTCGGGATCAATTTGTCCGAAAATCCAAGGCTAACACCCCCTCCAAAAACCAAGTTCAACCATGTTTAGGGAGAAAAGTGTATTACCCATAAATTTGAAGTCTAACACCAACTAAAAGGTCTTGTATATGAAAAAGGTTAGAAATATAAGGCTAATACTCATTTAAATGGGGCTCGTTGAGTCGGGATCAATTTGTCCGAAAATCCAAGGCTAACACCCCTCCCAAAAAACCAAGTTCAACCATGTTTGGGAGAAAAGTGTATTACCCATAAATTTGAAGTCTAACACCAACTAAAAGGTCTTGGATATGAAAAAGGTTAGAAATATAAGGCTAATACTCATTTAAATGGGGCTCATCGAGTCAGGATCAATTTGTCCGAAAATCCAAGCTAAACCCCCCTCCAAAAACCAAGTTCAACCATGTTTGGGGGAAAAGTGTATTACCCATAAATTTGAAGTCTAACATCAACTAAAAGGTCTTTTATATGAACATGGTTAGAAATATAAGGCTAATACTCATTTAAATGGGGATCGTCGAGTCAGGATCAATTTGTCCGAAAATCCAAGGCTAACACCTCCTCCAAAAACCAAGTTCAACCATGTTTGGGGGAAAAGTGTATTACCCATAAATTTGAAGTCTAACACCAACTAAAAGGTCTTGTATATGAACAAGGTTATAAATATAAGGCTAATACTCATTTAAATGGGGCTCGTTGAGTCGGGATCAATTTGTCCGAAAATCCAAGGCTAACACCCCTCCAAAAAACCAAGTTTCAACCATGTTTGGGAGAAAAGTGTATTACCCATAAATTTGAAAGTCTAATACCAACTAAAAGGGTCTTGGATATGAAACAAAGGTTAGAAATATAAGGCTAATACTCATTTAAATGGGGCTCGTCGAGTCGGGATCAATTTGTCCGAAAAATCCAAGGCTAACACCCCTCCAAAAACCAAGTTCAACCATGTTTGGGAGAAAAGTGTATTACCCATAAATTTGAAGTCTAACACCAACTAAAAGGTCTTGGATATGAAACAAAGGTTAGAAATATAAGGCTAATACTCATTTAAATGGGGCTCGTCGAGTCGGGATCAATTTGTCCGAAAATCCAAGGCTAACACCCCCTCCAAAAACCAAGTTCAACCATGTTTGAGAGAAAAGTGTATTACCCATAAATTTGAAGTCTAACACCAACTAAAAAGGTCTTGTATATGAAACAAAGGTTAGAAATATAAGGCTAATACTCATTTAAATGGGGCTCGTTGAGTCGGGATCAATTTGTCCGAAAATCCAAGGCTAACACCCCTCCCAAAAACCAAGTTTCAACCATGTTTGGGAGAAAAGTGTATTACCCATAAATTTGAAAGTCTAATACCAACTAAAAGGGTCTTGGATATGAACAAGGTTAGAAATATAAGGCTAATACTCATTTAAATGGGGCTCGTCGAGTCGGGATCAATTTGTCCGAAAATCCAAGGCTAACACCCCTCCAAAAACCAAGTTCAACCATGTTTGGGGAGAAAAGTGTATTACCCATAAATTTGAAGTCTAACACCAACTAAAAGGTCTTGGATATGAAACAAGGTTAGAAATATAAGGCTAATACTCATTTAAATGGGGCTCGTCGAGTCAGGGATCAATTTGTCCGAAAATCCAAGGCTAACACCCCTCCAAAAACCAAGTTCAACCATGTTTGGGAGAAAAGTGTATTACCCATAAATTTTGAAGTCTAACACCAACTAAAAGGTCTTGTATATGAACAAGGTTAGAAATATAAGGCTAATACTCATTTAAATGGGGGCTCGTCGAGTCAGGGATCAATTTGTCCGAAAATCCAAGGCTAACACCCCCTCCAAAAACCAAGTTCAACCATGTTTGGGAGAAAAGTGTATTACCCATAAATTTGAAGTCTAACACCAACTAAAAGGTCTTGTATATGAACAAGGTTAGAAATATAAGGCTAATACTCATTTAAATGGGGCTCGTCGAGTCGGGGATCAATTTGTCCGAAAATCCAAGGCTAACACCCCCTCCAAAAACCAAGTTCAACCATGTTTAGAAAGAAAAGTGTATTACCCATAAATTTGAAGTCTAACACCAACTAAAAGGTCTTGTATATGAAACAAGGTTAGAAATATAAGGCTAATACTCATTTAAATGGGGCTCATCGAGTCAGGGATCAATTTGTCCGAAAATCCAAGGCTAACACCCTCCAAAAACCAAGTTCAACCATGTTTGGGAGAAAAGTGTATTACCCATAAATTTGAAGTCTAACACCAACTAAAAGGTCTTGGATATGAAAAAGGTTAGAAATATAAGGCTAATACTCATTTAAATGGTCTCGTCGAGTCAGGATCAAGTTGTCCGAAAATCCAAGGCTAACACCCCCTCCAAAAACCAAGTTCAACCATGTTTAGGGAGAAAAGTGTATTACCCATAAATTTGAAGTCTAACACCAACTAAAAGGGTCTTGTATATGAAAAAGGTTAGAAATATAAGGCTAATACTCATTTAAATGGGGCTCGTCGAGTCAGGATCAATTTGTCCGAAAATCCA
The DNA here is from genome assembly GCA_029030765.1 of Salix suchowensis. Classification (NCBI taxonomy): domain Eukaryota; kingdom Viridiplantae; phylum Streptophyta; class Magnoliopsida; order Malpighiales; family Salicaceae; genus Salix; species Salix suchowensis. Next base: position 9,996 of record JAPFFH010000551.1, read on the forward strand.
AGGCTAACACCCCCTCCAAAAACCAAGTTCAACCATGTTTGGGAGAAAAGTGTATTACCCATAAATTTGAAAGTCTAATACCAACTAAAAGGGTCTTGGATATGAAACAAAGGTTAGAAATATAAGGCTAATACTCATTTAAATGGGGCTCGTCGAGTCGGGATCAATTTGTCCGAAAAATCCAAGGCTAACACCCCTCCAAAAACCAAGTTCAATCATGTTTGGGAGAAAAGTGTATTACCCATAAATTTGAAGTCTAACACCAACTAAAAGGTCTTGGATATGAAAAAGGTTAGAAATATAAGGCTAATACTCATTTAAATGGGGCTCGTCGAGTCAGGGATCAATTTGTCCGAAAAATCCAAGGCTAACACCCCCTCCAAAAACCAAGTTCAACCATGTTTGGGAGAAAAGTGTATTACCCATAAATTTTGAAGTCTAACACCAACTAAAAGGTCTTGTATATGAACAAGGTTAGAAATATAAGGCTAATACTCATTTAAATGGGGCTCGTCGAGTCAGGGATCAATTTGTCCGAAAAATCCAAGGCTAACACCCCCTCCAAAAACCAAGTTCAACCATGTTTGGGAGAAAAGTGTATTACCCATAAATTTGAAGTCTAACACCAACTAAAAGGTCTTGTATATGAACAAGGTTAGAAATATAAGGCTAATACTCATTTAAATGGGGCTCGTCGAGTCGGGATCAATTTGTCCGAAAATCCAAGGCTAACACCCCCTCCAAAAAACCAAGTTTCAACCATGTTTAAAAGAAAAGTGTATTACCCATAAATTTGAAGTCTAAATACCAACTAAAAGGTCTTGTATATGAAAAAGGTTAGAAATATAAGGCTAATACTCATTTAAATGGGGGCTCGTCGAATCAGGGATCAATTTGTCCGAAAATCCAAGGCTAACACCCCCTCCAAAAACCAAGTTCAACCATGTTTGGGAAAGAAAAGTGTATTACCCATAAATTTGAAGTCTAACACCAACTAAAAGGTCTTGTATATGAAAAAGGTTAGAAATATAAGGCTAATACTCATTTAAATGGGGCTCGTCGAGTCAGGATCAATTTGTCCGAAAAGCCAAGGCTAACACCCCTCCAAAAACCAAGTTCACCCATGTTTGGGAGAAAAGTGTATTACCCATAAATTTGAAGTCTAACACCAACTAAAAGGTCTTGTATATGAACAAGGTTAGAAATATAAGGCTAATACTCATTTAAATGGGGCTCGTCGAGTCGGGGATCAATTTGTCCGAAAATCCAAGGCTAACACCCCCTCCAAAAACCAAGTTTCAACCATGTTTAGAAAGAAAAGTGTATTACCCATAAATTTGAAGTCTAACACCAACTAAAAGGTCTTGTATATGAACAAGGTTAGAAATATAAGGCTAATACTCATTTAAATGGGGCTCGTCGAGTCGAGGATCAATTTGTCCGAAAATCCAAGGCTAACACCCCTCCAAAAACCAAGTTCAACCATGTTTGGGAGAAAAGTGTATTACCCATAAATTTGAAGTCTAACACCAACTAAAAGGTCTTGGATATGAAAAAGGTTAGAAATATAAGGCTAATACTCATTTAAATGGGGCTCGTTGAGTCGAGATCAATTTGTCCGAAAATCCAAGGCTAACACCCCCTCCAAAAACCAAGTTCAACCATGTTTGGGAGAAAAGTGTATTACCCATAAATTTGAAGTCTAACACCAACTAAAAGGGTCTTGTATATGAAAAAGGTTAGAAATATAAGGCTAATACTCATTTAAATGGGGCTCGTTGAGTCGGGATCAATTTGTCCGAAAATCCAAGGCTAACACCCCCTCCAAAAACCAAGTTCAACCATGTTTAGGGGAGAAAAGTGTATTACCCATAAATTTGAAGTCTAACACCAACTAAAAGGTCTTGTATATGAAACAAAGGTTAGAAATATAAGGCTAATACTCATTTAAATGGGGCTCGTTGAGTCGGGATCAATTTGTCCGAAAATCCAAGGCTAACACCCCCTCCAAAAACCAAGTTTCAACCATGTTTGGGAGAAAAGTGTATTACCCATAAATTTGAAAGTCTAATACCAACTAAAAGGGTCTTGGATATGAAAAAGGTTAGAAATATAAGGCTAATACTCATTTAAATGGGGCTCGTCGAGTCAGGATCAATTTGTCCGAAAATCCAAGGCTAACACCCCCTCCAAAAACCAAGTTCAATCATGTTTGGGAGAAAAGTGTATTACCCATAAATTTGAAGTCTAACACCAACTAAAAGGTCTTGGATATGAAAAAGGTTAGAAATATAAGGCTAATACTCATTTAAATGGGGCTCGTCGAGTCAGGATCAATTTGTCCGAAAATCCAAGGCTAACACCCCCTCCAAAAACCAAGTTCAACCATGTTTGGGAGAAAAGTGTATTATCCATAAATTTTTAAGTCTAACACCAACTAAAAGGTCTTGTATATGAACAAGGTTAGAAATATAAGGCTAATACTCATTTAAATGGGGGCTCGTCGAGTCGGGATCAATTTGTCCGAAAATCCAAGGCTAACACCCCTCCAAAAACCAAGTTCAATCATGTTTGGGAGAAAAGTGTATTACCCATAAATTTGAAGTCTAACACCAACTAAAAGGTCTTGGATATGAAAAAGGTTAGAAATATAAGGCTAATACTCATTTAAATGGGGCTCGTCGAGTCGGGATCAATTTGTCCGAAAATCCAAGGCTAACACCCCCTCCAAAAAACCAAGTTCAACCATGTTTGGGAGAAAAGTGTATTACCCATAAATTTGAAAGTCTAATACCAACTAAAAGGGTCTTGGATATGAAAAAGGTTAGAAATATAAGGCTAATACTCATTTAAATGGGGCTCGTCGAGTCAGGGATCAATTTGTCCCAGAAAATCCAAGGCTAACACCCCCTCCAAAAACCAAGTTCAACCATGTTTGGGAGAAAAGTGTATTACCCATAAATTTGAAGTCTAACACCAACTAAAAAGGTCTTGTATATGAACAAGGTTAGAAATATAAGGCTAATACTCATTTAAATGGGGCTCGTCGAGTCGGGATCAATTTGTCCCAGAAAATCCAAGGCTAACACCCCCTCCAAAAAACCAAAGTTCAACCATGTTTGGGAGAAAAGTGTATTACCCATAAATTTGAAGTCTAACACCAAACTAAAAGGTCTTGGATATGAAAAAGGTTAGAAATATAAGGCTAATACTCATTTAAATGGGGCTCGTCGAGTCGGGGATCAATTTGTCCGAAAATCCAAGGCTAACACCCCCTCCAAAAACCAAGTTCAACCATGTTTGGGAGAAAAGTGTATTACCCATAAATTTGAAGTCTAACACCAACTAAAAGGTCTTGGATATGAAAAAGGTTAGAAATATAAGGCTAATACTCATTTAAATGGGGCTCGTCGAGTCGGGATCAAGTTTGTCCAAAAAATCCAAGGCTAACACCCCCTCCAAAAACCAAGTTCAACCATGTTTGGGAGAAAAGTGTATTACCCATAAATTTGAAAGTCTAATACCAACTAAAAGGGTCTTGGATATGAAAAAGGTTAGAAATATAAGGCTAATACTCATTTAAATGGGGCTCGTCGAGTCAGGGATCAATTTGTCCGAAAATCCAAGGCTAACACCCCCTCCAAAAACCAAGTTCAACCATGTTTGGGGAGAAAAGTGTATTACCCATAAATTTGAAGTCTAACACCAACTAAAAGGTCTTGGATATGAAAAAGGTTAGAAATATAAGGCTAATACTCATTTAAATGGGGCTCGTTGAGTCGGGATCAATTTGTCCAGAAAATCCAAGGCTAACACCCCCTCCAAAAACCAAGTTTCAACCATGTTTGGGAGAAAAGTGTATTACCCATAAATTTGAAAGTCTAATACCAACTAAAAGGGTCTTGGATATGAAAAAGGTTAGAAATATAAGGCTAATACTCATTTAAATGGGGCTCGTCGAGTCGGGGATCAATTTGTCCGAAAATCCAAGGCTAACACCCCCTCCAAAAACCAAGTTCAATCATGTTTGGGGAGAAAAGTGTATTACCCATAAATTTGAAGTCTAACACCAACTAAAAGGTCTTGGATATGAAAAAGGTTAGAAATATAAGGCTAATACTCATTTAAATGGGGCTCGTCGAGTCGGGATCAATTTGTCCGAAAAATCCAAGGCTAACACCCCCTCCAAAAACCAAGTTCAACCATGTTTGGGGGAAAAGTGTATTACCCATAAATTTGAAGTCTAACATCAACTAAAAGGTCTTTTATATGAACAAGGTTAGAAATATAAGGCTAATACTCATTTAAATGGGGCTCGTCGAGTCGGGATCAATTTGTCCGAAAATCCAAGGCTAACACCCCTCCAAAAACCAAGTTCAACCATGTTTGGGGGAAAAGTGTATTACCAATAAATTTGAAGTCTAACACCAACTAAAAGGTCTTGGATATGAAAAAGGTTAGAAATATAAGGCTAATACTCATTTAAATGGGGCTCGTCGAGTCAGGATCAATTTGTCCGAAAATCCAAGGCTAACACCCCCTCCAAAAACCAAGTTTCAACCATGTTTGGGGAGAAAAGTGTATTACCCATAAATTTGAAGTCTAACACCAACTAAAAGGTCTTGTATATGAAAAAGGTTAGAAATATAAGGCTAATACTCATTTAAATGGGGGCTCGTTGAGTCGGGATCAATTTGTCCGAAAATCCAAGGCTAACACCCCCTCCAAAAACCAAGTTCAACCATGTTTGGGGAGAAAAGTGTATTACCCATAAATTTGAAAGTCTAATACCAACTAAAAGGGTCTTGGATATGAAAAAGGTTAGAAATATAAGGCTAATACTCATTTAAATGGGGCTCGTCGAGTCGGGATCAATTTGTCCGAAAATCCAAGGCTAACACCCCCTCCAAAAACCAAGTTCAACCATGTTTGGGGAGAAAAGTGTATTACCCATAAATTTGAAGTCTAATACCAACTAAAAGGTCTTGGATATGAAAAAGGTTAGAAATATAAGGCTAATACTCATTTAAATGGGGCTCGTCGAGTCAGGGATCAATTTGTCCGAAAATCCAAGGCTAACACCCCCCTCCAAAAACCAAGTTCAACCATGTTTGGGGAGAAAAGTGTATTACCCATAAATTTGAAAGTCTAATACCAACTAAAAGGGTCTTGGATATGAAAAAGGTTAGAAATATAAGGCTAATACTCATTTAAATGGGGCTCGTCGAGTCAGGGATCAATTTGTCCGAAAAATCCAAGGCTAACACCCCCTCCAAAAAACCAAGTTCAACCATGTTTGGGGGGAAAAGTGTATTACCCATAAATTTTGAAGTCTAATACCAACTAAAATGGGCTTGGATATGAACAAGGTTAGAAATCTAAGGCTAATTCTCATTTAAATGGGGCTCGTCGAGTCGGGATCAATTTGTCCGAAAATCCAAGGCTAACACCCCTCCAAAAAACCAAGTTCAACCATGTTTGGGGGGAAAAGTGTATTACCCATAAATTTGAAGTCTAATACCAAGTAAAAGGGCTTGGATATGAACAAGGTTAGAAATCTAAGGCTAATACTCATTTAAATGGGGCTCGTCGAGTCGGGATCAATTTGTCCGAAAATCCAAGGCTAACACCCCTCCAAAAACCAAGTTCAACCATGTTTGGGGGGAAAAGTGTATTACCCATAAATTTGAAGTCTAATACCAACTAAAAGGGTCTTGGATATGAAAAAGGTTAGAAATATAAGGCTAATACTCATTTAAATGGGGCTCGTCGAGTCAGGATCAATTTGTCCGAAAATCCAAGGCTAACACCCCTCCAAAAACCAAGTTCAACCATGTTTGGGGGAAAAGTGTATTACCCATAAATTTTAAGTCTAATACCAACTAAATGGGCTTGGATATGAACAAGGTTAGAAATCTAAGGCTAATTCTCATTTAAATGGGGCTCGTCGAGTCAGGATCAATTTGTCCGAAAATCCAAGGCTAACACCCCCTCCAAAATCCAAGTTCAACCATGTTTGGGGGAAAAGTGTATTACTCATAAATTTCAAGTCTAATACCAACTAAAAGGTCTTGGATATGAAAAAGTTTATAAATATAAGGCTAATACTCATTTAAATGGGGCTCGTCGAGTCAGGATCAATTTGTCCGAAAATCCAAGGCTAACACCCCCTCCAAAAACCAAGTTCAACCATGTTTGGGGGAAAAGTGTATTACCCATAAATTTGAAGTCTAATACCAACTAAAAGGGCTTGGATATGAACAAGCAATAGAAATATAAGGCTAATACTCATTTAAATGGGGCTCGTCGAGTCAGGATCAATTTGTCCGAAAATCCAAGGCTAACACCCCCTCCAAAAACCAAGTTCAACCATGTTTGGGGGAAAAGTGTATTACCCATAAATTTGAAGTCTAATACCAACTAAAAGCTCTTGGATATGAAAAAAGATAGAAATATAAGGCTAATACTCATTTAAATGGGGCTCGTCGAGTCAGGATCAATTTGTCCGAAAATCCAAGGCTAACACCCCCTCCAAAAACCAAGTTCAACCATGTTTGGGGGAAAAGTGTATTACCCATAAATTTGAAAGTCTAATACCAACTAAAAGGGTCTTGGATATGAACAAGGTTAGAAATATAAGGCTAATACTCATTTAAATGGGGCTCGTCGAGTCAGGGATCAATTTGTCAGAAAATCCAAGGCTAACACCCCCTCCAAAAACCAAGTTCAACCATGTTTGGGGGAAAAGTGTATT